>VACF01002262.1:0-158697 GCA_006891605.1 Pleurozium schreberi
GGATGAAAGCATACTGCTGTCTTCATCCGCTAAGTAGTCATCCTTCGGCCCTTCAAGTGACTGCACAATGACTCATCCTATTCACACGTCAGGCAGCATGTGCAAATACAGAGTTGTAGTCGTTTCGTAGTCATTTAGGACAGTAGTAATTGTTTAGTTGGTTGTAGCGGACAGTTTATTCTTGTAGTGCAAAATGGTCAAATTTTTTTTCTAAAATGAGCACAATATGAAGGCCATAAATGACCATTTTCTACATTAGTTATCCACCCAAAAGGTAGAAATTTTTATTTAAGTCATTCACACCATTGATGTCACTGAGTATTGTGATGGTTTGATTGTTGTCACTATTCATCCCATTGTGGCCCAAATCTCAATTTCCAACATTCAAAAATGACAATTTTATGTTGAATGCATGACTAAGGTAGTATGATTTATAAGTGACCATTTAAGGGTTGATCCACCTATTTCATAGGTTTCCATAGGCAAAAATAATTTTAGCTCATTTTTCAAAGAAAATAAAATAGATGTGGAACTTAAGACAAGTGGTTTCATATTTTTCGAAGCAATTTTGAATTACATATGAATTTTCAAAGACATAGGCACCTATTTGTGATCATAGGTCTCCTAAAATCCATCCACTTGCAACTTTTAAAGAGATGGGAGGAAGTGAAAGACAATGATTGGCCCTTGCAATAAAATGAATTTTTTCTTGATTCACTCACTAGTGAAGGTAGGAGGTCCATAAAGCAATCATCTAAGCTCTTAAACTGAATTTTGGGGAGGTAAAACATCTTGAAATATATTTTTAGTGAGTTTTCTTTGAAAGACAAGAGGAAATGGCATCTAACCCAAGTTGTTTCATATTTTTTGGAGCTTTGTGGAATTTATTATGAAATTTCGAAGTTGAAATGCCATAGGGCTCTAAAAGTAACCACCTCCTAGAATGTACACAGTTTGTATATTTTGGTACATTGAAGAAAGTAAAATGTACCTCTATGTCATGTCGGATTTCGTGCCTATTACCTTAATGTGGTCCATTTTAAGGAACACCTGATATCCATTCTACAGCTATTTACAAGGGCAATTTTAGTTGGAATGGGCTCGTTGGAGATGGGAGGCTTTTTGGACTGTCTTTCATTTTTTTAGTTTTTTTAGAAGCGATTGAGAGTCAATTCAATTGCAAAGTATCATTGTTTTCATCCATTTTTTGTGAACCAAATAAAGCGTCATATTGCTTAACCCCTCAACGCCCAAGGGGCCCAAAAGTGGCCTCACACAATCTGGCAGTCCACTTTGAAGAGCTCTAATATTTGCATCCAATGTTTGATTTCAATAAAACTTGTTGGAAAAGTTGCGCATACTAGTCTAGTTTCTATGGTAAAATTTTCAGATCAATCCAAGACATATTGAGTTTGTGAAAGTCATTCGAAGTTCTCAGGTTCAATTTAGGTTCAGCACACTGCATTGTGATGGCTGCAACTTCGGGGGATTGTATCTTTTTCATCAAATGTTTGTTTTCAATAAAATTTGTTGGGTTTTGTTTGCATAGAGGTCTAGTTATTGTGGTAAAAGTTTCATGCCAATCCAAGTTGTTTTGAATGTTTGGGACCAATTCAAAGTTCAAATCCAGAAATTTTTGCATTTCAATGAACTTCGGCCGCCTTTGCCAGTGGTGATAGGTCCGTCCTTTAAGGGTTAAAAAAGAGAAAGCCATGCAAATGGCACAAGTCTTGAATATTTGCAGTGAGCAACTCCACTAAAATCACTTGACTTAGATAACCACAATTTCAAACTCCTTAATACAATATAGGTGTCCAATTGTTTTTTCATAGCCTAATGACCAAAACTTATTTCATCCACAATAAATTCTACTCTTGACTCACTCCTTTGAGATGCAACACATTATTTGAGTGTCTAAGAAAATCAATTTTACTGATTTCAAAATAAAGTATTGATTTTCAAACTTCTCCCATAGGTTCAAGCAATGTCAATGTAATCTAATTAATATAAAGGCATTTAATATAATTGACTACATAGAGTTAAATTTAGTGAAAGTAATAAGCTAAGCTTAACCACCACATTCTAAAACATCCATTCCAGTCACCTAAGAAATGGCCTATTATAGGTCTAGCATCAACCATATATAAGATTTGTTTTTCAATAAATGAGATTTGGATTACAATAGGTTGAAGTAGTAGCCACAATTAATGTTTCAAGTAACTATAATGGGGTGATTAGGTCCTACATTAGGAACTTAAACCATTTGAGTGTAAAGCCATCACAAAAGTGGCTTTTCCAAGCCCTTCATGTTGAAACCATTTAAGAAAATATTGCTAGCACTGTTAGTAAATAAGATGACTGTTAATTATGGATGCACCCTTTGTTGGTTTAGGGATAATCTAAAGAATTTTGGTTCCTATATGGCAATACAAATAAATAATTCATATTCTATAACAAATTCATTCTTTGTCAGAATATTCCAATTTCAATTGCTCTCATCTTTTCTCACATTTGTCTTTGTGAGGAAAAAACTYACAAAAYTTWGACAATGACATGAAGGTTAAAYTAACATCATTYTGTCTATAATGGGCTTATTAAYYTTATTATARGACATAGTAGATTGAKKTGATCCAAATCAACAATGAAGACTTGAAATATAGTTACTTCTCAATCACATCAAGTTTGATTATCTAAGTAGTAGTTTCTTTACACTATACATAGCTCTAAGTGCAACTTGATATTTGTTGAGGTTGCAAAAAATGAACTTTTTGAWATTAGAAACCAAGGTTGTTCAAATTCATATGTAATTTCTTCATTGCTTCCCTTTTAATTCATTCAATATAGGTAATGTAGTGTTCCATATGTCATCATTGAGAGGAATACATTTGAAATCAACTTTAGTATCAATTCAACAAATTCTTGAGTTGCTAAGGTTGAAATAATTTAAGCAATGATTGCTTAAATTAGTTAGTTATGGAGGAATTTTAATTTTTTTTTTTAATTTGGCCATCAAGCGTAGCCATTGCCTAAACTAAATTCACCAAAAATAAATAAAAAACAATCTTCGTCCATTCATAATTAGTAGTGCAAGCAGTAAAAAAAGATAGCCAATACATTACTTAACTATCTTATGTTGTATTTTTTGTAGGAGTGCAAAAATGATAGCAATATTAACCTACATTTTGGAAACCTTTTTGCAATTAGGATTGTAATATTCATGGTCTTTTGGGTTTTGTGGTGAGCAAACCAAAATAATGCTTTTGTAGCAATAAACAAATTATTGGTTCATATTCTTTTGTTTTTAATCCCCTCTCTATCCCAAAATGACCTTCTAGTTCCCTTTAATTTTCTGGTCCCAAAATGATCTTTTAGTTGTACATTCTGATGTGGGAGGAAGGGGCTAGCGGCAATTTTGCGAGCAACTGCAATGGGAATGAATGAAGCGACCTACTTTCATCTCAAAACCCAAATCGGTTTGAAATAATGTAATGTGGGAAGAAGGAGGGCTAGCAACAATTCTGAGCAGGCCTTTTTTTTGGGACTAGTGTTATCCCTATCGGCCTCATTGCACAGACCAGATTTTGGAGGGATAGACAATCTGGCGAAATTTTGCCAGAAAAAAAAAGCCCTAATTCCGAGAGTGACTACAATGGCGGAATGAACCAAGCAGTCTACTTACCACTCAAAACAACTTGAAATTACATAATTTTCAAACCTTAATCCTGATCATTTTGTCCAACCGGAAGGTTATTTGGGGATAGAGGGAGTAGTATTTTTACAGTTCTACTGTTACAATGCAATTTCTTACAGAATTAGATGTCCATTGCTACGAATGCATTTTTGTTATTAAGAAACCTTTTTTTTAATACTAAAAAGCATTCCTCCTTAAAAGCATACTTAATCGATATTATAACCAAGCAGCTAACATCTTTGAGAATTTCGCAGTTAGCACCACAAACTTTGCTAGTGATTTTCGGCTATCCCATTTTCAAGCTAAAGTCACTTGGGGCAGACAGTGTACTGTCTCTTTTGAGTGCATAGTGACACTGTCGACGAGCATGCTCTAAATTTTTTTGTTTTCATTTGAAACTCCATGCTCAAATATTCAAGTGCCACAAGACTAAGACGTAGGCAATGTGGCAATTAAGGTAGTTGCTGACAACCATGGCAGCGAATGCTCCGCAGTCCGCACAATTTCACATCTGCACTGCCTCCTACACTGGGAGTTTCAATCTTGCAATGACTCAGTAGGCTTTTTCACATTACCAAGTGGTTTGGACAACAGCAATGCCCAGTCCATGGTGTATTAACAATCACAGTAACTATTTACAACCAATTCCAAGGAGGAAAACAAAACCACAACACGCTCACTCACTCCGCCCAATCATCTGTTGTCGTTCTCTTCAGACTCCAGCGACTTCAAGATCTGGGAAGTGATGGACCAGTTGAAGCCACGCCGTTGCAACCAGCCGACCATGCGTCTCTTGCGAGCCTCGGCCGACACGCTGCCTCCGCCTCGAGCCCACTGCAGCCTTGCTTTCTCCAACAGATGCTTGCTTGCTTCTCTCGTCATCCCCCAAACAGCAGCTTCCCTCTCGTCGTCTGCTTCGTCTGCTTCCTCAGGGAATGACTCGTCCGTGCTCGTGAACACCTTCTCCAGCGCAGTTGCAACGTCCTCGGGACACACCCCTCTTAGTTTGAGTTCCTGCACAGTGCACGGTGTCATCTACCATTTGCCTCGTTGTTCATCAAGGTCCATGTGCCTAGAATCTTCAGAAGAAATTCCATCGTCATTGGTCACTCAAGACTCTTAGGTCCTTATATTCACTATTACGCAACCCATGGAAACTTTTGTTTTGCATGATGACACTAAACCTGCATAACATGACAGAAAAAAAAACCTTGCTAGCAAAGACATTGATGTATGACTATTTGGCACATGCTCATCATGGTCGAATGTGGCTAGAAACATTAAAAGAATGTCATTGTCATTTGGTTCTGAAGACGATTAGTTTCTAATATGCACTACTGTAGCCTTGGAGAATTTTGGTTTAGCATCATGATGTATGGACTAGATATCCCGCATAGTCCTCATCCCCAAYTACCAGARCAGCRCCTTAGGAGGAGCAAAGAGGTCATCTAATGTGGCTAGTTGGGTATGCATGGACGGTTCTCAAAGGTGAGAGTCTATGGCTGTGTGCTACACAGTGATATTGGAGGATGCAGATTGAAGTAGGAGTAGAGGCTTAGGACCGTCTGGGAGCTAGGTCAGGATTGAGTTGCTACAAGGGACTTCGGTTTTGCTTCACTTTTGCATGATGAAGACGGACTACTACGCTATATCTTGCTTGCACAGATTTCAATCTTGATTAGTGTGTGACATTTTGCAAAAATGGATGGTCAATTACTCGGGAACTGAATGGTAGAACTCAGGGACCAAATCTGCAAAGTTCTCTTCTAATGTGATTTCTTTTTTTAAAACATTCACAAGTACAGAATAGGGGTGCTAGAGCTAGCCCGTAGAAGAATGGGGATTTCAAAAATGCATTCCAAGACTCTACAACGGGATAATACTTTGTGGAAAGAAGAATGTCGTTGTGCCCAATTTGGTAACAAATTCGCAAATTATGGAGCAGGAACTGCAAGGCCTGATACCCCTTAAACGCAACATCCAAACAACCAACAGGATTCAGCCAGTGGCATGACTCAAGAGTTTGTACATGATCATATACCTGTTTCAGACGCTGRGGTCCCCAGAGCGCCGATCGCCACCGAGATCGTGCAAAAGACTCAGCATACTCCAGATCACTTTGCAATCCACTGCCAAGCAAGAGAACTGGATATTCAACGCAAGGTCACTGATATGACTCGCGAGACGAGGAAAGCACCATTGTGTAGACCAAGAAATGCAAACAAGCAATATGAAGGGATTGGAGAAGATCACCATCTTTGAAGATCAGCGATGGTGGACTCAATCACGGGTGCGGAGACGCTCCGGCCGATCAACTTCTGCCTCAACTTGTGTGCGGTTTGCGGGCTGCCACACAACGAATCCATCCATTACGCGACACAAGGCAAAGATTTCTTATGTTCCAGCATCATCACAAAGAGATCGCAAGCATCAAACAGGAAGTCTCAACTGCAGTGCAGTTTGCGAGCTACCACACTGAACGAACCAATCAATCAATTAATTACGCGACGTTACACTATGGAAAGCTTCTTATGTCCCAGCATCAAGCATCGAACAGAATGTCGTAAGGACTTACGCTTCGAAACTTGGAATCAATTTAGGGGTTAGGGTTTAAGACATCGTATTCCTGGACGATGTTGCTCGTTCAGAGCAACACTGATTTCTGAGGGAAGTATCCTCACTGAATCTGTGAATGGAATTTCAGAATAAAACAGAGTTTGTTGCGTCCAGAACCGAGAATATATCAGTTCTTGGGGAAGTCAATTTGTTTTCTGCAGAATGCTAACTATTTTGTTAAATCTAGAACATCGATTCAATTTGTTATTGTTGGTAAAAAATTTCTTCATTAATCTCAATTTTGGTTGTTTGTCAGTTTTGAACGTTATGAAGAAGATTTTTGGGATTTATAAGTCGTTTTATTGCTTCCAGACATTTTTCTGTCTATCAGCAATTTAGGGTTTAGCCGCTTGATTGACAAACCCTCGGCTGTCCGACATTTGACCACATTATATCCAATCAGTGAATGATTTCGTTAATGTGCCAACCTGGGGTCTGATATTTGACATAGCAAACCTCGGGGTGTAACCTAATCCTTCGTTTTATTTTGAATCTGTCGCAGCTGTGCGTGGAGGAGGTTTTGCTAGTAATCGCCTGATAGGAAGAAGCTGTGCTGGGACTTGGGATGAGAACAGAAGTGCCTGTACGAACTCACACTTTGAAAACCAAGTGAATTCTCAGCAGAAGAAACGTCTTGGTACTCTGTTTTCCATAGCGTTGGCATCAAATGGTGTGAGGAACACCCAGAACCCTGAATTTTTTCAGAGATTGCGGAGCATCCCTGAGGGTCTCATTCCTTTGGCAAGTACCAGATGGTTAGCACTTAGATCCTTCAGCGCTGACGCGCAATCTGATTCTGAAAGAAAAGGTCTGCCGGAGACTCACATTGGGGAGGAGCTTCTGTCTGAGATCCAAAATCAGGCATCAGGGTTGAAACTGGCAGATGGGGAGACCCTGTCGCCTGAGGAGGTAGACATCTTGAAGGAGGCCGAGGCGGAGTTTGAAAGTGCTCAGCAAAGCAAAGGTGCGTCATAACGCTGTCCTTCGATTATCATGTTTTCTGTTTCWYCTCTACAACGCGGACCTCGGATTGCAGATACTGCTCCAAGTCTGTCGTCTATGTTTGTGGATGGCCTGGAACCCCTTTTTGAAGCGGGGCAAGAAGCCCAATTTGAACCTCCTGTGTTTTCAGCACTTTTGGGTGGGTCGTATGTGGACTTTCTTTTGTTTATGTTTTCACTAAGATTAAACTTTCTCCACTGATCCTGGTCATACAAAATTTGGTATTTTTCACGATATGATCAATCAAATTGGTCATTTTAAAACCATGAAATCGCAGTCCTTTAGGGGTTCTTCATTTGAAGCCATCCTGTTTATTTCTCTGCATGTTCAGCGACTACTTTAATTCCTAGTAGAAGGATATGAGGGGGGGATTGTGCAATTTCACTGGTTGAGACGCACTTCGAAATTGGTGGGGATTTCGATATCSCACGACCGTAACGGTGAAGTTTGAATTTTTCTGCAGAGGAGCCAGTGAGCGTGGAAAGTATTCAGGAAATGCTGAAAGAGTTGCAAGCTGTAGCAGACCCAAAAGATCCGCGYATAGCCATTATGTCCTTGAGGTTAGGCCAGGAATATGAAGCAAGAGGTGAAGAGCCCAAGATGTTCTTGAAACTAGGAGAGCAAGCTCTCAGCATCTTTCAGACCGCGGGAGAGTTTTCTTTAGAAATTGGAATGTGCCATCACCTCATTGCCTTAGCTCACTACAGACTAGGGCTACAAGAACGTAGCCTTGAGAACCTGGACATGGCGTTGACGCTTCTCAAAGGGAAAGAAGGAAAAGAGAGCGCGCCAGTCAAATTTGCCGTTCAGTTTCTGCTTGGGGACACTTTGTCCTCTTTGGGGAAGCATGAGGAGGCCCTCCAGCATTACGTCGAAGGGTTGGCTATCCAAGAGACTATTCTGGATGAAAGCCATCCGCAATTAGCCAGCAACTATCGGCAGGTYTGTTAATTCTCCCCATTTCATCTGAAKTTTCAGAAATTTCAGATGGAGTCAWAAATATAAATCAATACTTTTTAATCCTCATACTTTTCATGCATATATGAATGCAACGAATATTAGCTTTGGTTGGTAGAGAGTTACACTTCCTTTTTCAGTGTTTCAAATTTACTATTATGTCAATGGCAACAGCATCTTAAACTCAGACACTTTCATTATATTATGGACATAAGGTGGCTACAATCCTTTCTYAGTGGCCAATGTGATTATTATAACTTTGTTTGACATCTTGGACAACGCAGTCTCAGTAGCAAGCCGTTCTAGCTCATGATGTAGAGGAAGCTTCAGCCCGGAGCTTCTTAATATTCTCACAATTGACTGAGCGTTGTTGTTGATTCATTGTGTAAGCGGAGCCCTTGGTGACTTGGGACATTCTTAACATGCAATGTGTTCAATGTTTGAGCAGGTTGCTGAGGCATTCACACAGGTGATGCTTTTTGACGAAGCAAAAGCTTTGGTTGAGAGAGCACTTGAAGCTCACATCAAAATCAGTGGCAAAGGCTCGATGGATGAAGCCATCGACCGCCGTCTTCTGTCTGTTATTTATAGTGGACTGGAAGAGCATGAGAAAGCCCTGGAAGAGCAACAAACTGTGAGGTCAATCTTGAATGAAAAGAATTTGGGGTCTGAAGCACTGTTTGTTGAGATTGCCATTGCCGACACTCAGGTGACCTTGGGTAGGTTTGACGATGCAATTGCAACTCTTCAGAATGCCACCRCCCAGCTGGAGGAGGGTAGCTCAATGAGGGCTCTTGCAATTGTGAATCTTGCAAAGGCTTATACACGGCAGGGGAACACAGAGAAAGCTGAAGAGCAATCAAGGTATCTTCAGATCTTGTAACTGTACCCAAAAAAATTGTTGTGCATTAGGAGGAGCTCTACCTGATGTATCGTAGTCGGAAGTTTTTTGGTCTGCAGAATGAAGCAGGAAATGGGTTTTAGGACTTAGGGCTGATTGAAACATTTAAGGAACTGAAACTTTTTGAAGGCACTTTTCGTCTTTATTTACTGGAAATAGATTCACCTGTAGAAAACATGCGTGTTCTGAGAATAATGTTTTACTTAAGGTCAATTCCCCTTGATTATCGTTCAATTGTTATAACGTATTCAATTTAAAGGTGTAGAAAAGGATGTAGCAAGAGCAGACAACTTCTCAGTATCTATTAGCTGAAGGGTTCATGTCACTTAATATTAGGATATTGCAAGTGTTAATTTTTGGTAGTCCTCCCAATAGCATACTTCAGTGTCTTCGTAATCTTACGTAGTATTGATTATTGAGCCGGTTTTGATTTTGCAATTTTATTAAAGCACGTCCTTGATTGTCAACCGGTTGGTGCTGCAGGGCGGCAATTGCACTCCTTGACTCGAAGCTCGAGGKTTCGACTGGAGCGGACACGGAGTTGCTCACAGCAGGGGAATGCTACACGGAGTTAGCTGCAATCCATCAGCAGATGAACCAGCCTGATGARGCAATAGCGCTYTTAAARAAAGGTCTTTCCATATATAAGCTGTTGCCGCAGCAACTGAATGCGACTGCAGGTATGARCTCAGTTCTYTAAGGCATTYGTCCCCTGCCGCTGCTGTGAATGTCATATTGGAATGGTCATATTATTTAATTTGACAGTTTCAGAGCGCCAAAATTGTCTCATTCAAGTGCACAGGAAGTTTCTTTATATCCCCCCGTAAGACTCTCAACTCAATTCTCCACAATAAAGACTTAAAGCTCAAAACACTCTAGTGCAAAAAATTAAAGTTAAAAAGATTCAAAGTGAAATAATCTAGTCCGGCAATGCATTGAAAAACTTATTTTTTTCACTTTAAATGCAGATATCTTGCAATTTGTGTGGTCAAAATTTTTGAAACTTTTCATACTAGTTAGGTGTAAGATCCTACAGTTAAAAGAAAATTGAAACATTGAAAGAGAAAATTGTTTTACTCTTTGCTATAGAAATGGCAATTTCGATTGTTTTTTGGTTGAAAAAAAGGCTTGGTCTTTTGGAGGTTAACTTGATTGTCTCCCCATTATATTTTTAAGGTTTAATTTATTGTTATAAATCCCTTAAGAACAAGGGTTAGTCCAAATTTCCAAGATTGTGAAGTTGTGCTATAACCTAGGAAGGACGCCGGAGGGGTTTAGTATCCGATGGATGACAGAGTATATTTTGTGTGGGACAAAAGTGCAACTATTCATCCTCAGAATTTTGTGTGGAAAGGGGAGATCTTCTACAATATTTTGATTTCTCTTAGCAACCTTCATTGGTCGTTTGTATAGTTGCGACCCTTCACAAAAAAAAAATGAGTTCTTTTGAATTTTTTAATACCAACTGTTCCCAGGGACCTCCACATCCTTCTTCGGATAAGATGCAATTTAGTAGAATGATTTTATTATTTATTATTTTCCAAAAGTTGTCTAATGTGATAAAATCAGTGTACCGCTTTTCAGTGTCAACCCTACACCTTTCAGCCAGCCTGATTTAAGAATTGGTGAAACTGGAAAAGTGGAAAGATCTGAGTGACTGGAGCGATGGTGACTTGGTGGGCAGTGGTCCTTCCTTTCCAAAATTCCAGCCTCCCCCCTTTTCAAGGTAGAGATAGGCAGTCTTCTCCCAAATTTTCTTGGGAGTCTTTAGGACATTCATTCGATACCGGGGACATTGAATTATTCAACAGAAACTGTTCAATCCTACTAAGCTAAGYTAAGGTACAAAAATTCCACGGTTTGAAAACTAGGTTGCATTGCCCTGGACCCCTTCTAACAATTAATTAGTGTGGAAATCACGAAGYCATGAATTAAGCTTGRACAATTATAAGGAAGAGGATTCACTTGACTAGGTCAGTCGGCAACRTTGRGTGGTMTTTCAAATTACAAGGCGTCAAAGGACCCAATTCATGCTCAGAACCATTCAAGCAATCAAGYTCTATCCATGAGTTCCRTAGAACCACTTCCCATGTCAGACTACTTTCTCATATTGATGTTTTCCWAATGAGGGTGGGTGTTATTACAAAGAATGGCTACAGTACAAGTCAGCATGCTCCTACRAAACACAATGGCAAAAAAATATGATCATCATTATCTCTATCACTCCCAATTTGAGTGCCGRTGGAAATCAGGGCTGGTATCAGGGCTCCTCTGACAACGGATTCTCCAAGTCTTCCAGGGTTTGTACAATTTGGTAGAAGTTGGAGCGCCGTTCAGGGTTCGCGTTCCAGCAATGCTCCATCAATTGTCGCAAAGCCGAAGGACAATCCTCCGGAATGCTTGGTCTTGCATTCTTGTTCACCACCGCATAAGCAACCTGGACAGGAGTCATGTCGTGGAACGGCACTTGTCCCGTGACAAGCTCCCACAAAATGATCCCAAARCTGTACACGTCCACTTTCTTCGAGTAGTGCTGACGACTAATCATTTCGGGAGCCATCCAGCGGTACGTGCCGGTGTCTGCACTCCGTAAATCACACTCGGCTTCCTGACACCCTACCCCGAAATCGGTCAATTTGACGTGCAGATCCTCGGTCAGCACGAGATTCTCCGACTTGAGGTCTCGGTGGACSACGCCTTGCGAATGCAAATACGCCATCCCCATCGCCACATCCAGGGCCATGGACAGGATGGTCTTCATGGACAGGGAACCTGATTCATTCCGATGAAGAAAAGCTCGCAGCGAGCCCCCCGGAACGTACTCCATGATGAGACAGCACACCGGCGGCTTCATCGAGGCCGCCATGAACTTCACGATGTTGGGGTGATGGAGTTGGGATAAACAATGAACCTCTTGCATGAGTTGACGCTCCAGCTTGGCCGCAGTGGTGGCATCCTCGCAGCAATCGAGGCGCAAGAGCTTCACAGCAACCTCCTGGTCTTTGTATTCGCCATGGTAGAGGCGAGTATGATTACCCGAAGCGAACTTCTGCCCCAGGAATAGGGAAGACATGTCACAGATATAAGCYTCCGGGACCTCGATTTCCAGATGCAGGGCTTCGGGCTGCGAAACCTCCACGAARTGCGCCCACGARGCGGATTTCTTCATGTCGGGAAACTTGATCTTCTTGTGCTTGGAGGTGGGACGACGATCCATGCTGCTAACCCTCGGCAAAGAAGTCTCCCGGTGACTCTGTTTTCCCAACCAGTGAGAGATCCCATGGGCTTCATGGGATTTATCAACGTCGATCTCCTCCCGAGTCTTCTCTGGRGAGCTTTCCATCGACCTCGACTTGGCCTGCACCTCCATCTCTCCCGAATGGTCGTCGTGGAGTTTCAGCGGCGCTGTGAAATGAGGCCCGAGCGGAATCGTCTTCGTCTTGTGCCCCGCGAAGAAGGGCAAACGAGGATGGAATCCGCGGCCGCCRAAGTGCAAAATTCCATGTCGTGTCGACGGGTGCACCGGCTCCGTGATCGTCAATTTTTCACGGTGCTTCGCCATCTCCAAGCTCAAGCRGTAAGGTTTGAAACGGAGCTCCGGATATCACGTTAAACCTTCAAGAACATTGGTCCTCTCGAAACCTCACAACCGCAGATCTCTAGCTATGAGTACGCCGACACACACAAAATGAATCCCTCCAAAATTCAGTCTATACGAAAGTCGTTATAAATTCACCACGCAGGCTATCTTCTCCGTCTCATCACCAACTCCATCATCACCGTCTTCCATAACCCTAAACCCCTCTCGCTGTTTCCCCCATCCGCGAACTCACARTCTTGACACACAAACAACTCAAATCTCTACAAAAGCAACAACACAAGTGTTTATATAAGCACGTCAATCCTCTCACAAGCAACGATTACACTGCTTATATATACAACAACACCCTGCACAGGCACACGCTTGCAAGAAACTCGAGCCTCCGTAAGTCGTATTCCACAAACAATCAATCGTGTAATAAGGGCTGCTACTTCAACTACTCACTCCACAAGCCGCCACCCCCAGTTGCCAAAGAGGAAAAAAAGAAGCTCCTCGTGCACGACCTCCGCCCGGCCTCATCGGGAACCGTCAAAGCGACATTTCATGCAAGCTTCGCAGCAGGCTGCACCACTTACGGAGTCAAAACGTCGCTTCCCCGGAAACCCGCGCATGACGGTAGCTGGCATAAAATATTATTATTTCACGATTTCTCCTCCAAATCCTGAATCCYCTCTAGGCTACCCAAACACGGAAACTCTCAAACTACGGAGAGATTCGTGACCTGCTCTGAAATCAACCACTCGGCAGTTTTGAATTCCGCCGCGGTGGCATCTTTCTGACACGCCGGAATTATCCTTTTGTGGCATCGATGGACATTGAAGCCCGAAAACCGCGCCGTCGTTACCACGTGGCCATCTCCGCTTAGGAAATTTCGTCACCGCAGAAATCTGTTTCGGGCGTTAGCAACCATGACCTTGCGGTGGACTTTCTTGCTTCTGATCTTTTCATTCTGGTGAGTTTTTCCAATCCACCGCTATTGGAAATTTGGAAGAGATGAATCGTAGTCAGATGATCGTTAGTAACTTATATTGGCTCTGGTTTCAGTCAGCGCGGCTTAGCTGTGTGAGTTCATGATTTGGAGAGAAGTATTTGGATCTCACGAATTGGCATGGGGGTTTCATTATGACATAGCTCGAATGTATGATTAGGGTGCTGCAGTGCATGATAGTGTGGGAGGTATCTTGCAGTCGATAATGATATAGTTTGAATGCCGGATTAGTGTGCTGCAGTCAATGATAGTGTGGCAAGTGTACTGAAGATCCTAGAATTTCATGTAAGAGAGGGCCGAAATAACAAGGTTTCCCACTCAAAGTGCCTGATGCTCCTTCTTGAAAGTTTGGGTAGAGTCTTATGATCTCAAATTTTGACACAATATTTTGAAATTTTTTCTTTAAGATCAAAAAAATACATTAGCTTTATGGTAATATAAATTTTATTTAAATTGGTGCCCAAGAGCAAAAGTTATGCCATCCTAAGCACAAATTTCAAACTCACTATGTAGCAGAAGAAATTCACAAAAACTTGAAATTTTTAAGTTTAAAAACTTGTTTTTTCATAGATTATATTTTTGTCTACATGAGAAGCATTGGTTCATTCCATTTGGGTAAATGATGAGAAAGTTTTGGAGCATCTTGTTTTGTGGGCAATTAGAGCATCTTCTTGGGTAAATAATGTATTTTCATTGTCTCAAAATAAATCCATGGGAAATTGTGGAAGCACTATGGATTTTGAGATAGAGGGACCATTGGATTGGTTATTGAGATCAATATTTTCATTTTTCTAAGCAAAAAAGTTCAAAAGGGTCAATTTTGATTGTTAGAACAATCTCACCATTGAGATTAGTGTACTTTAATTCCATCTTAGAATTCTTAACAATTTTTTCACTTTGAATGCAAATATCCTATAATCTATGCAGTCAAAATTATTGAAAAAATTTCCACACATTCTCATACTAGTCTATGGCAAGATCCTATAGTTAGATATGAATATAAAAAGTATAAAGTAATTAATTAATTAAATAAATAATAGCTCTTAGCTCTAGAAATGGTAGTTTGAGCAGTTTCTGAGGAATAAAAGGCCTTGGGACATTGGGATTTAGAGATTAATATTTTTACTTCTTTAGTGCTGGGTTTCTCCCTTAATCTTTTTACTGTAAAATGAGCAGAGGAACAGGGAGCTTTGCTTGCATTTGCTACTGTCTCCACTTATGCCAACTGAGTTATGTTGAACTCCAGAAATCACATGGTTTCTTACAGGGATCACTTAGATGAACTAGAAACTGATGTACGGAATTGGTGAGCCATCTCATTGCAACCTCTGTCGAATCGTCACCGCTGACAAAGTAAGAATTTCACTGATTTATAAAACATCTCACTGTCTTTTTTATTTTTGCAGTTGCCATGAAAGTTGAACGTTACTCTTTCGCATTGCACAGAATGATATTGGGTTTCAGATCTTGAGAATGGGAGGGAGTGACCCTTCGTTGCAGTCCTCAATAGAGACACTTTGAAAATCCCATGATTGTGGTGATCACCATGTTTTGAGGCTATGGAACGAGAGAATTGTATAGCCACTGCTCATACAACCAAGATGAAACCTGCAAAACTGAATTGAATACGTTAGCACGTACTACCCAAATAGAGCAGATGGAGAATCAAATTCAAAATTGACCAATTCAACATCCGCACCTAGATTGCCATGTCTCCCTTTCACCATGGAAACCTCCGTCATAAGTGGGTTTCAAAACCTTTTTGAGCGCACCTTGAAGTAGACTGTTGAAGAACAGATGAGTAGCCAGGAACACCTTCAACTACCAAATACTGGAAGACCCCCACTTCCAAAGCTTTCAAGGTAACTAACTAACGAGTGATCATTTTCAATAGCTGTAACTTCGTTACACCGATTSAAGAAAAAGATGAAACATCGGTTCTCATCGAATTCAACACTGCCATTAATTTCCGAACTCGATGAAAGAGATGGGTTAGGCCACCTGCAACATCAAGACAGCCATTTGTGCACACCTATTCATTGTTGATGTGCTTCACCATTGATGACGTAACATCCAACAAAATCTGAAACCTGCTCATTTCTGGAATTAATGCATCTCCTTCCACGAAGCGAAGTGTCGAACTTCTCAAATGGCCTCTCGTTCCAATTCTACAAGCATGCAACTAGCTTCCAGTCGTGGTCTGGTATATATTTAATTGAATGTTTGTCGTCGTCGCAGGATGAGGCCATTTGAGAACTTCCGAAATCCTCAAGCTTTTAGATGGAACCCGCGCGTAAGTTTATTCACCCTAATAATGAGCGGAGCTTAATCACATCGTCCACGCACTCCCGACCATGAGTTCGATCAAGGCTGCAAATTAAATTAATGAACACACAAAAGCTGATTGGAGCAACCCGTTCGTTCACTCGATGAGAGCGAGCGAGCGAGTAAATTAAATGGATGCTCTGGCATGATCGAGTGGATTGTGATCGAATGGATGCTCTTAATTGAGTGGGATTGTCAATGGATGCTAGCTTCCGCATTGTCAGCAGGCACTCGAGCATGAATGGATCATGCCGAGTTCTGAACTCGGCGCTACATGCATCGATTACTTACTGCGCGCAGTCAATGAAGGAATCTTTTACCAACAGGAGTTGATGGGATTCACGACAAGGCGAAGAAGACAGCGCCATGATGCCCAAGTTATTAGCCAGACTCCCCTCCGCCGGCCACCTAGCTCTCGGCTAGCTAACGAAATGGAACTGGCCTGGGACGATCGTTCGTCGACTTGCTTGCAGGAGTAAGCGAAGTTAGCTATGGTGGTCTTTTTGAGTCCGTTGCCGGCCTGCCCATCATTGCTTGGAGAGAGACTGGGAGGTGAGATCAAGTCTCTGAGTGAGTGTATTTCAACTCGCAGTGTTTTGATTTTGGTTTTCGGACAAATGGTTATGTGGCCTATCTTAGAAGAAGATTTTGAGTTTCCTGACTCCTTGCTCGTGAGTTTCATTTTGGAGGCTTCAATTGAGGGAGGCCAATTTTGAGTTTGCAATTTTGAAAATGTGATTTTTGTATGAAATTTTTATTTAATCTGGCTTTGCAGAACGGATGAAATGAGGTTTTGGAAACATTGTGGCAACAGTGTGCAAGTTGGCCTTTTCTAACCCTTGAAGGACGGACAGGTGGCCATGGAAATAATGCATTTTTGATACCGTGATACATCATCTACTTTGAAAAGTCAAATATATTCATTGGAAGTTGAAGTGCTAGAAAAGATTTTCCCTTTCCACCCTAATAGCGAGGATGAAAACTTGCAATTCTGTCCTACACGGTTTGATTCTGTGTCATCCAAAGGATATCAAACATCAACTCCAACATTCAAGGGTTAACACATTTCCCCTCTTTTTTTTTTTGTAGGCTTGAAGCTGATCCGTTTTTCTTGAGGTAATTGGGCATTTAAGTGCCTAAAAAAAACTGATTTTAAGAGACTTTCAACTTACTTGGCGCAACCTTATTGATGAGGAATGATAGAATGGAAGATGAAGCACATTGATGTTGTTATCATTTTTCAAGTAGCCACTTGGCTAAAATTTAGCCAAGTGGTTGCTTGAAAAATAAAATGCCTTGGAATAATAGCCAAAATTTTCTATGCAACATGATGGTCTTAAGTATCATCCAAAACAACAACCAATTATCATTTCATGATCAAAGAAAGTAAATTAGAAAAGTAGCCTTCTTTACTCAATTGTCCTTGATTGAGTGCCTCATCATTTTGACTAATTTCAAACAACTATAATAATTAATATCATTGAAATTAAAATGTAAACTAGCCACTACTAACATGTGGTGTGGAGGGTCTTTTCAAGAAACACTTAATCTTTTATCCCTTAACGTCTAATCTTTTGTCACCAATTTTGGACAATTTTGGCTTGCACCTTTCATTGTATGAATGTTTTAATTTTGTCACTTTCAATGAAATTGTTCATAAACAGCAGACACCTATTAAAGATTCTAGAAATGATTTGAATGAATGAGAAGGCAATTTGATGACACATTAGTGTAAAGTAATTTGTTCATCGTTGAGAATATGGAGGTTGAAGTGCTCAAGGATTAGAGTTCTTGAAAGTGCAATTGTATTTGCAACATGGTGTTTTTTATATATTTGACATCAACGTGAATGAATTGAGGTATACACTAATCACAAAAGTATGTCCTCAATAGTGAGGCTACTCCAATTATACATAGTACTTTCCATCTAAATCATTATCATATCACCTACACATTTGAGAAGTTATAAATGATCATGTATTCAATATGAATTTTGTTTATAACATKATAAATTTAGATGTTGACCTGACATCCAAATGATTGATGTTAATTGTTGAATTATCAATCCAATGGTATGTGTATCTTGCCATATCAAAGTGTGTACTTTGTATTCTAAGAACCAAACACCATTATGTATATACAATGCTCCACAAATCTTTAAAGGATTTATTCCTAGGAGAGCCTAGCATCCAAGGGATGAATGGCACTTCAATATTGAAAGTTTTGGAATTTGATGGTGCTAATTAAATAGTCTAATGAATGTTGGATGTTAGACCCTACTATTGTTGATGAATATCAAATCCACACCATTTGTCATCTTTGAAAAATATTTTTGAATAATCATTTTTTTTCTCAAATTTATTTACATATGTACAAATTGATAAATGAATTATCTTTGATAGTGTAGCACAATAGATATTGATATTTCTTGACCTTTTTTACTGGAGAAATGAACTCAAAGTACACTATATTATAGAAGTGTTGAAAATTAATTATAAGGAAAAATAATTATGTTTTCATATAATTGGAAAAAATTCTAAACAATATAAGATCAAATTTGGGTCAATTTGTTTTTAATCATTGTCAAATACATATAAATCATACTATCTTGAATTTGCAAAAAGGTTGAAATGCTTTGAAATTTGTTATATGTGTGTATATATATTTCTCTAAAGTACCATAGTTCCAAGAGTCCCCTTTGGACACTTTTAAAGATTTGGGCAAATACCTATTATCTCAATTTTTGGCATGGTTTTTTTAAATTTTTTGTAGAGATTGGATGTCTCAAGAGCTTCTTCAATATATAATTTATTTCCAAATCCAACTCAAAGTTGACAAGTTATAACCATTGTTTTGGAAATTAGGAGAGAGGAAGTAGCACGGGCATGTTGAGTCTCATTGACTTTCACCAAGTGGGATAGAATGGAAAGGAAACACTATAAAAAAGGGGGCAGCACATGAAGATTCAAATCCATGGCAAAATGCATGCAATATTAGGTAACTATTGGACATGAGGCATGGGGCCATAGGGATATCATATTTAAATAATAATTTCAATTGAAATCAATTAATGAATTGACCAATTTGTTTTGCTCATTCTAGGACCAAATAGATGAAAAATCTACAATCGAATGCAAGATGGTGTGCCAAAAATCTAATTAATGAAACACCAATCTATGGATATCATTTTACTATCTTCCATCAAGAAAATTTGTATGACAAAATTAAGGAACTTTTTCACCAACACTTAGTGAAAATGATGGGTGGACGGTGGAGAAGTCATTCTTGTAATGAAATCCATTGTCCATCATGAATCCTCAAAACGTATGGGATATTGAAGATGAAAGCTTGACCGCTCATTAACCCCTTAAGGTTTGGGCATCCAAAATATGGATGCGCCTTGGTCAACCTCGATTGCAATATTCAAAATAATTGATTTTGAAATTTGATTTAGTCTAAGAAAATGAAGCTTGAAAAGTTTTGTTTCTAGTCCATTTTAAAATTCTGAAAAACGTCAAAAATTGAAAGAGTTATTGTAATTGAAAGCTCCATGGGTTAGAATCCAAATGACACAATATGGTAGGTTTTTCATTCATATTTTCTTTTCATGGAATGAATTTTACTTTTAAGTTTAAAAATTATGGTTATCATTCTACCATTCATTTATGGTAAAAATTACAGATTATTCTAAAATGTATTGTAATTGATATGATATTATTTCCACCTTTAGCCTTAAAAATTCACAATAATTTTATTTTTCCATAAAAATTATTTAAAAAATGTAATATAAACAGAAAGTTAATTTTTGCAATATCAATAAATATAAAAAAATTATACATCAATTAAATAAAAAGATAAACTTGGTTTAATAGTTAAATTTGACTTAAAGGTCTTTGTTGTGATTGTTTTGGGTGTAAAAAACAAAATAAGCAATTGAGAATTTTTCATGCTAATCTCCATTTCTACTTGTAATTCTTGAAAAAATTTCAAATAATTTGGGTTGTTCTTGTTATTTTTGCTCATTTATGTTCAATTTTTGCAACTAAAATGATAACAATTACAATTTTTCACAAAATCAATTGAACTTTCTCATAGTGATGTAGAATTCAGAGTTTTAAGTAACAAAAATAGATTATTGTTTAAACACATTTTCAAAGGCTGAATTTAATTAGCTTAGACACAATGTTTGACCATTTCACAATGGATCACGTCCTTGAAAGGTTAACCCCTAAAGGAAAATTGTCCCTTCAAAGGACAAATGGATTTGGGATAGGTACGTATGGTTTCAATTTTTGGCCTGATTTTTTGAAATTTTTTTTGAAGATAGAAAAACTTATGTGCTTTGTGTAAATACATTTTTTTTTTTCAATCACTGCTCAAGAACAAAAGTTATGCCCAAATAAGCTCAAAACTGGGGAGAAAGGACAACCAAAAAAAAATTAAATTTTAATTTTAATTCTTTACAATTTTTTTCCTCATAGATTATATTTTTGCCTACATAAAAAGATTTGATTCATTTCATTTGGATTTGTTATGAGAAAGTTACGGACAATCTTGTTTTCTGGGCAATCTAAACATCTTTCTGAAAAAATAAGTTGTAGGATTCGTTTTTTAATGCAATTTTTACAATTTTTCAAAAAAAGAAGTTCCACATGGTTTATTATGCTTGCTAGAACAATCTCACAATTGGGATTAGTGCGTTTTAATTCCATGTTGAAGATATTAATAGTTTAGATTTTTCTTCTATTGCATACCTACTTATATTTAACAATTTTTTAAAGACTAAAGTTTATGCTTTTATATTTTTTTATTTTTTCCTAGACTCTCAATTCAATTCTCCATCCTAAAGATTTAAAGCTCAAAACTCCATAGTGCAAAAAATTAAAGTTAAGAAGGTTCAAAGTCAAACAATCTAGTCTCGCAGTGTGGTGATAAACTTGTTTTTTCACTTTAAATGCAAGTATCTTGCAATCCGTGCGGTCAAAATTTCTGAATTTTTTACCACATATTCTCATACTAGTTAGGTGTAAGATCCTACAGTTAGATGTGCAAAAATAACAATTTTCAAAATTGTTTACGCTTTACTATAAAAATGGCAGTTTTGAGTGTTTTTTGAAGAAAAATGGCCTTGGTCCTTTAGGGGTTAAGTCAAGAAGTAGGAATTGTATTCATAGTAGAATTTCAAGCCCTATTTTGGCATAGTAATCTTAGTATAACTTTTTACAAAAAATTTGAACTAAGAAAAGTTGGAACTAACTAGGAACTTAACAAAAAGCTTATAGGAACACCTACGGTCCCTTTGTACAAGGGTTGTCCATTTTTTTTCTTTTGGGGGAGGTCGTAATAGATATTAGATGCTTGTAGAAATTAGAGGATTTGAAGTTTTGCAATTTTTTTTCTCAATTTATCAAGTATGAGTACATCTTTGAACCCATCTTTCTTATTTTGTTTTAAAAATATGTGTTGGGAAAAAATGACCTAGTGTATTGTCAATCTTTGACACATTGTAGCATTGCAAGATTTATTGGATGTGTTCAATGCCTTGGATTGCTTTGAAATTTGGCATGCATATGCCTAACATGATTACATAGTCTAAGGAAAATCTTTAAACTCAAAGCCTATAGGGCAAAAGAAATTAGCAAATAGCAATCAAAGCCATCTGAAATTCTAGGGCACCTAAAAAATAATTCTCTTTGAATGCAAATATCTTTCAATATGTAGAATCAAAACTCACCCAAAAAAATTGTAAATAATCTCATACTAATTAGTGCAAGATTTTTTTTGTTACATTCTCAAAAAAATTCAATCAACTTGTTTAACCCCTAAATGCTCAAACTTTGTTTTCTTGACAAATAGCGATTTTAGGCAGCTCACTACAAATGGAGTTTTTATCATTTTTCTTTGAAATTTTCACAAAACATGTGCCCACGGAGTAGCTTTATGTTTTAACGATTTTCATAACTTTTGACAGCATGGTTAAAAAGTTATTGTATAATATGTTGTTTTCATTGCTCAGTTGGCAGCCTGGGCAACAAAAAAACTTCTTTTAAAATTACTTCTTTTTAAAATGAAAAACTGAAATTGGTTGTTTAAATTTATATTTAAGTAGAAAAATTTGAATCATTCTATTTGATTGTTGAGTCAAAATTTATGAGGTTAATAGAAATAACAAATTTGAGTGTTTTTTGAGCTAGAATTGCCTCGAGACTTATAGGATAATTCATTTCTATCCATGATGCATAAGAGCTCTCAAAAGTTGCCAKAAGGATACCTAAACTTTGTTCAAGACCCATGAGGTCAGTAGGRAATAATTTGATAGGTCAGAACTCCAAAAAGGCAATTTGCAACAAAATCATTAAAAGTAACTACTTGTTGATGAACCCGAAATACACCCAAAAAGCATTTTTTGATAATTGGTTACGTTAGTTTTCACTATTGTAGTTGTAGGGCAAGGTTGAGACAAAGTAATTCTGAAAATAACTGTCAAAATTTTAGCGAAATTATTTTCCTGAAAAACATTTCAGACAGTGTAAAAAGAAGAATATTGGCAATTTTTTTAACATCTTCCAAACCTTGTTTTTCAAGGAAAAAAAATACTCGGCAGAGAGATGTACTCCGTGCTCCAAAATTGCAGTAGTATTAACGCCTAAAGGATCAAACTGCGTTTTTTGGCAACATAGCGATTTTGGGCAGCTCACTACGAATAGAGTTTTCATTATTTTTCTTTGAAATTTTTACACAACATGTGTCCAAGGAGTAGCTTTAAGGCCCAACAATTTTCATAACATTCGACTACACTGGTAAAAAGTTATTGCATGATGTGTGATTTTCAGTGGGCAGCGGGCAGCCCGGGTAGGTCTGAAAAAATGACTTTTTTCAGAAATAAAAATTCRAAAATGATTATCTACAACTATATGTACATGAAAAGCTTTGAATTACTCCATTTATCATGGAATCTCTACGCTAAAATAAACTTTGAAGTCCTTTATTTAACTCATTTTTCAATAATTTTGAAAAAAAATCAAAATATTGGGTGTGGATTTTTTATTACAACATTTCAACCATTGGGATTGGCAATTTTCAATTTCATAAATATATTGTCAACATTTTGGTATTTTGAATCATTCTCTACTTCTTTCTACTTACTATTTTTTTCCTACATGTTGTACAATTCCAAATGATTTGAAATTTTTTAATCATATAACCAACTTGCTTTGAAGGATGAATTCAAAGACCAACCACCATTTTGGACATTTTTTCATACAAATGTGGCCTTTTGAAATGCAGGTGCCCAGATTTTCGCAGGGCTCAAAAAAGGATTTTTGTCACTTTAAACGCAGATATCTTGCAATCCACATGGTGAAAAAATCTTAATTTTTTTCCACATCTTCCCAAATTATTTTGATACAAGATCCTACGGTTATATTTGTCCAAAAATGTTTTTTTTTTTTAAATTTGGTACTTGCACTAAAAATGGCAGTTTTGGAGCGTTTTTGGTGAAAGCATAGTCAAGGACCTTTAGGGGTTAAAGGTATGTTTGGACTTGGTTTCAAGAGTGTTGTTACTCAGGGCCTTAGGAACTAATCTAAACCTAAATTTGGACCGGATTCACATTGCAAACATCACTTCTAACATCATGCGTGGACATACCTAAATTACAATATATCTCAACTATGAGTACTATACTAGAGGGTCTGCTACGGCAAAAATGTGTTGAAATTGGATTTCCATGTGAGATTCTCAAAGGTCCACGTCACGTTACAGCCATCACAACATGACACATGGCACTCCCCACCCCCCAAAAAAACTTAATTTATGGTGAATGTGACCCTCAACTATTGTAAGTTATACTTAGATTCTCGATTTTGAATGAGGTACCCTTTCACAATCGATGTTTACTTCCAAGACCAGATTCTGTGGAGAACTGGTGATTGATGATTCAAATTTGGATGGTCACACCTTAGCCTTAAGTTAACCCTGTAACCTCTAAAGTTCCATGACTCTGTTTACACCAAAAATGCTCCCAAACTGCCATTTTTAGTACAAGTATCAAATTTTTGAAAAAATAACTATTTTGAAAAATGTTACCATAGGATCTTGTAGTATGCTGACTTGAGAACATGTGGTAAAAATTTCAAAAATTTCCACCACATAGATTGCAAGATATAAGCATTCAAATTCACGAAAATCAGTTTTTTGGCCCTCCGAAAAACAGGGCAGCTGCACTTCACAGCTCAGTTTTCTATGAAAAAATGTCCAAAATGTTGGTGCTTCTTTGGATTCTTTTTCATTCACAAGATGGCCACATGCTAGGAAAAATTCAAATCATTTGGAATTGTACAACATATACCAAAAGAATAATAAGTAGATAGTTGTAGAGAATGATTCAAAATACTAAATGTTAAGAAATTCATTATAGAATTAGAATATGCCAATCCCAATGGTTGCAATGTTGTAATAAACAATCTGTATCCTAAGATTTATTTTTTTTCCAAAAATATTGAAGATTGAGTAAGCTAAAGAACTTCAAAGTTTATTTTAGAGTAGAGAATTCATGATTGCCCACAAAGAAAGAATCCTCATAATTTTGACTCATTGATCAAAATGAAATGATTCAAAGCTATTCACGTATATATAGCTCAATTTCAATTTTTTGTTTTTGAAAAATTATTTTTTTCTAATCTGCCCGGATTGCCCATTTACGAAAAAAAATAATATATAAGGTCATAACTTTTTATTCATATTTCCAAATGTCATGAAATTTAGTGCACATGAAAGATATTCCTTGTCCCCAAAATTAAAAATTGGGCCCAAAAATTGAAAATCTCTAGTCACACATACTTGCCCAAAATTGTTGTATAGCCAAAAAATTGCATGCTGGTCTTTTAGGGGGTAACTCCAAGATGGCCAGAAATAACCTACTAAATAATGAAATGAGATTGCTCCACATTGATTTCTCAACATTTGACACTATATAAATATTTATTGTTATTGTGCAAGAATGCACTACTTTTGAATTAGGTATTGTTTTCATTGGGACTCATGAACCTACATGTGTACAAACAAAAATAACTATAGAATTATTTATTGACTTTAATGGCTTGTAAAGGAACTTTCTTGGGGGTAAGGCAACCTAATTTCACCATTTAATGTAGGATTTTGTTTTGGTTGCATTTGCTTAACATAAATGGAATCTATGTGAAATGTGTGGAACTATGAAGTTGTGGGCAAGAGTGAGTCGAAAATTTATCAATTTTAACCCCCAAGGACCAAGGCCTTTTTCCGCAAAAAACACACTCAAAATTGTCATTTCTATAACAAAGGCTTCTTTTCTGCATACCTAACCATATGATCTTTCATCTAACTAGTATGAGAATTTGTGGAAAACATTTCAAATTTTAGACCCTATAGATTGCAAGATATTTGCGTTTAAAGTGAAAAAAAAGCAAGTTTTGCAGCATATTGCGGGACTAGATTGTTTGACTTGGAACCTTCTCAACTTTGATTTTTTGCACTATGTAGTTTTGAGCTTTAAATATTTTTGGTGGAGAATTGAGTTGAGAATCTAGGGGGTAAAAAAATAAAAAAATTAATTTTTATCCTTTAAAAAAATTTAAGTAGAAGTAGGTTAAAGGTAACCCATACCTCATTTCGGCATAGTAGAATAATTTTTTCTTATAACTTTGAACCCAGAAAATTTGTAAAAATAAGCCCAATTTCATCTCTTAGAACCTGTTTGAGATTTTGAGCCTCCATTCAAAAGTTATGGACAAATTTCAAAAAAGGATGTTTGAAATTGTCAAAAAAATGTCCTATCCAATCACTCTCTCAAATTTGCCCATAACTTTTGATTGGAGGCTCAAAATCTCAAACGGGTTTTTGGAGATGATATTTGGTTTGATTTTACAACACTTCTTAGTCCATAGTTTTTTTAAAAACATTATTTGACTATGCCCAAATGAGGTCTAAAAATTCTACTTTAACCATAATTCCGAGTTTTGACTTAACTATAAGCGGTTGAGCTCCTACTAATCCTACTTTACATGTCTAATATGGGTTCATTGGGTTGTCTTACCTCCTACCACCCCACTTGTATAAAGAGCTTGTCTTCTTTTATATATATGCATGTATGTGGCAGACTATATGAGGACACTTTTGGTCCCCTTTGGCAATGAGGGGTTAAAAAATTTGCTTATTAGTAGGCAAAGCAATTTTGAATGCACAATTGCATAGAAGTTGAGAGATTATAATAAGAGAAATGAACATATCATATTTTTTGTATGTTGCCCTTCCCCACAATCTTTGAGAAATTTGCATATAAATTTGAAGGTAGGGGATTGGAGATGGCATGAACAACTAGAAATTGTGTTAGCGCACCAAAATGCTCTTCCAAAAATCTTAAGTTTAAATAAAGAGCTATCAAACTCATCACGCAATTACCCTTGCAAATTGTTGAAATGCAATTTTTTTTTATAAGTAGAAATCACAATAACTCCAAATCAATGCTTTCATGTTTAAATTTTCAATCTTGAAAATCATGACAACACTTTACTCTTTCCATTGGGACCATTTTCAAAGCAAATGGATGAGTACAAATTTTTAGATCTCAAATCTTGTTAAAATGGCAAAATTTGTTCAAAGGTGGAAAATGAAATAAATTTGGGAAACTTTGCTTTTCCACTAATGATACACATATGCCTTTGAGGACCTCTCCAAAATCAAATATATACCTTTATTAGTGAAAAATGAAAATTTTCAATAGTCAACCTTCAAAATTGCCTATATAATTTTTAAATGGTCAAAGGTATTCACTGCCCACATAGGATCAAGCGTGGAATTTCAAAATTATTATATCTAGGCAATTAGGCAATTAGGGGTTAGTGAAAATATTCATTTGGCATTGAAAATTCTATGCCTAAAAACTAATTGATATTTCAAAGTTTGTGTCCAAGTGACCCTTCTTCAGGGGTACCCAACTCTTTTCCACAACTACAACTCATCACCCAATAATGCAGATTTTCTCCATGGTATATAAACAACTTGTTTTAGACCCACCTAACATGTCCAAATTTATCATGCTCGACACTTTTTCCCACTTAAGGTTTTGACATTTGGGTAATGTGCTTTATGATGGTATGTATGGGCATATTTTTTATTTGCCTTGAATACGATTTGTCTTAAAGCCTTTTGTATTCTCCCTTCATTGAAAATATGGTGAAGTAGATGGTGAGTTGAAGGGCGTTAATAAAAGGGTTAAGTTAAGGTGAGGTCGGACAGGCAGTTGGTGTGATGGATGAAAAGAAGTCTGCTGGCAATCTGACCTCAAATTTTGAAACAGTAGGTAATAAATATTTGAATTGTGACTGATTAGCTTAGGCTTACTTGTGTGTCAAGGTTAAGTTATCCAGGAGGGTGATTCAGTTTTTTCGGACAAGATATCTCTGTGACTGATTTTACATGGCCAAGTGGGTACGACTGAAGGTTTGCAGTTGCAGGCCTCCTCACATGAAGGTTTATGTGATTAGCAGTGAACGAGACTGAGCTTTACAGAAACCAGATGGCTGTAAGTCTCACCTGATAATTCAGTACTTGTCTTGTGTTTGATATGAGGTGCCTGGCTGACAAGAAGACCAGACCTTGTGGTGTACCTTACTAAAAATTTCAAATGATCTTAAGTCACCAGGTATCATTAGCCCATCCTAAGTCATCCTTTTGTTACTTCTTATTTGTACATACGGTATACGTAGGCACCCCACAAATCACCCCCACAAATCACCCCCACAAATCACCCCACAAAACAAATCACCCCACAAATCACCCCACAAATCACCCCACAAATCACCCCACAAATCACCCCACAAATCACCCCACAAATCACCCCACAAATCACCCCTATCTAAAACTGTCATTTTTAGACATTGTACATCTTCATGATCAATTATGTACCTATGTGGAAAAAACGCCTATAGAATCAAATTTTGACCCTTCACCGCCTTTGCGTTTTGTATTCCAATGTTGAGTTCCTTGGTGCAAGGGAACCTTCTTTCACTTGTCAACAAGACAATATGAAAATCTCACCATCCTAATAATAGAAACTAGGCATAGTACCAACTTGTGGTTTTGGGAGGTGTACATACCGTATATCCTATAGTGGTAGTATATACACGATGTCACAAAGTTACAATGAATGGTTGTGTTTTCATCCATTCCTTTCATTCATATTAGAGAGTTTAGAAAACTCAAGTAGGTTGTAGCAACATTTCACATTGCAAATTTTGCAACGGGGTGTACTCGTCGTTGGTATCCATATAATAATGGGAGCACTTATTCCATAGAGAAATCACATGAAGTAGAACTTTGGTCTCATTGTACATTAGGAGCTCCTTAGTCTCAACTCCTATATATACATAAGGATTTATATAATTACTTAGACTCCTATGAGAACTAGGACTTTTTGGATACTTTAAGCTTGTATATATATATATATATAACTTCAAAATCTTAAAAGGTACTTGAAAAGCTTCCACCGTTTTCCTATGCCCGTGATACAAACATATGGTTAGATCGAGGCGAGATTTGGCATCCTTGTCTCAAGTAAGTGGACATGGTAGTGAAATTGATGTCAGAGCCTCATTGCCACTTTTGTGTTATCTGGTTGTTGAAATGGTGTCTTGTTAGGCCATGGTGTGAGTCCCAATTAGTGAGTTCCAACATGCATTTTTGAGATGAATCTCAAAATTTGTGTAGTTGTATGCAAAATTGTTCATTACATTAATAGCAACAACACATGATATAGATATTAAATTTTGGTCAAGTTCGATACAAAATCTTTAGTAATTGGTCCTTGCTCTTCAACACAAGTATATTTTTGGCATGCTCTCATAAAACAACGTGCAAAATTTTATACTGCAATCAGGATACATAAAATATAATTTTGGAATTCCTCTTGGAAGTGTTGTAGATTAGTTCAAGTGTTGTTTAAGAAATGCCTCAAATTATTCAATAGCTTTTAAATTTTGGAGATTGGGCAAGCCATTGAAGGAGATGAACTATGGTTTTGATGCCAACCACTCTTACACAATCTTCTTTGAATGCTTGGGATTGTTATCATGCTGAAAGACCAACTTGCTTTAATCCAAATAGTAATTTTGTATAGTAGACCACGAGTAATTTTCTAAAATTTATTTGTACAAACGCCTATCCATCCTACCTTCAATTATGTACTATACTCCAGGCCCAAAAGTTGTCATACATCCCAAATCATCACTAATTCACCACCATGCTTCATGGTCTAATGAATATGTTGTGGTTTGGCACATTCTCCATCTTCAATCCAATGCCATGACCTACCATTTGAATAAGCTTGTGTAGATGTGTCTCATTGTTAAAATTCATGGGTTTTCAATCATCAATAGTTTAATTTGCATACCTTTGAGCAAATCTCAAGCATACAAAACATGTTTACAAATGAAATGTGCCTTCTTTTGGATGCACTTTTGCATTCAATTGAGCTTCTCTCAAAGCATACCTCATAGTAATGTCCTCTAAGATGCAGTTCCAAGTTCATTGCTAGTAATGAGAGTGACACGACACTTCTTCTCTTGGTCCATAAGAAGCTTTTGACACCTTTCTCTTTGTTTCTCAATTTCACTCCCTACATCTTTCCTTAGATGTGCTTCAAAAGATTGGCTCATGCCCAAAGAGTGACAACTTTTTGTACAAACTCTTCACATTTCACAACACCACTTCAAAGCTACACCAAAGCTTGGTGCTTTTGCTCTACAAACGATGAAGATGAAGATGAASAGCTACAAATTATTCTAAAAACTACACCTTACATACTACGCCTAAGTTGGAAGACTTGCGGCCGAAAATGCAACAAACAAAAGCAAGGATATTACAATAGCCTTAACCACTTTGAAGTTTCTTATTTCATAAACCCTAATTCCTTTTTGTTTTTTTGTTTCAYAGTAATGTAATTCATTGCTTAGATTCATACCTTAATCATGTAAGGGTAAATTACTTGTCCATTACGGACTAAATGAGAGCATGGGCAAAATTAGAATGGAGATGTCCGTTTTAGAACTTGAATGCACATAAACCATCATTAAAATTTTGCCCACAATGGGGGTGCTCCCCATTGATCCATAGTAGGGTAGTTTACCTTAACCTCTCAATGCCCACGGTCCAACTGTGCTTGAAAGCATCCTCCCTTTGCAAGTGTTAAAAGTCTCACTTTTAGACAGTTATGAAGATCTCAACTTTACAATATTGTAGTATGCATGTTGTAGATGTTGTGGAAAAAATTTGGGGTCATTTGACCATACATATTGAAAGATTATTATGTTTTAGTGTTGAAAAAAGGTGCTGAAATTTTCTAAAAAACTTATTTGGAGGTGAAATTTGATGTCTAAACTGACTCAAATGAAAATACTTTAACCTACAAAGTGATTCAAAACCAGAATATAAACACTTTGGCAAAAAAAAATGACTCATTGTCTGCAAAATGGATTTGAAATGTCAAAAAGTAGTGAAAAAAGTAGCAAAAAATCACATATGTGGTTGAACCTCCTTCTACTAAAATGCTTCTCAGTCACTCATAACGTCTTGGATGGATACAAAATTTTGACCACACAAACTAGATTAGTAAGCGCAACTTTTCCAACAAAAATTATTGAAAAAGGATCATATACAAAGAAGTTATGAACCGCCAAAGTTCACTGAAATGCAAACATTTTTGGATTTTGAACTTTGGATTGCTCCCAAACATTCAAAACAACTTGGATTGGCATGAAAATTTTACCACAATAACTACACCTTCATGGGAACAAAACACAACAAATTTTTATTGAAAACAAACATTTGATGAAAATGATACAATCCCCCGAAGTTTAGGACATCACAATGCAGTGTGTTGAACCTAAGTTGAACCTGAGAACTTTGAATGACTTTCACAAACTCAATACATCTTGGATTGATCTGAAAATTTTACCATAGAAACTAGACTAGTATACACAACTTTTCCAACAAGTTTGATTGGAATTAGACATTGGATGCAAATGTTTGAGCGCTCCAAAGTGGACTGCCAGACTGTGTGAGGACACTTTTTGTCCCCTTGGGCGTTGAGGGGTTAATCCCTGTGTTTATGATTAAAATTTAACACTGGTTGGAAATGGGTGCCAAAGTGGGGAACTGGGGATTGTTCAAAACGTAAGTTAACTTATTCATTTTTTTTTTGTCTGTTGGAGAGCCACTCAGCTGCTGGCTTTGTGTACTTTTTGCTGCGCTCCAGTGTGAGCCACTCGATTAGCATGAAACAACAGTAACTTATGAAGTACTGCCGGTGGGGTAAGTTAATATATAGTTTTGCAGGGGTCAGTTTCTGGAGATTGGGCAGATGGGCTTTTAAAAATTTTAAGTTCCATCTACTCCTCTCTCTCTCTCTCTGTCATGGTGCAGTGACACGCAGAAAGAGTCCAAGTTTTGAAGTTATTAACTTAAGTTACCAAGCTGTGATGATGACCAAGGTCGGTCACTAAGTTACTGTAAGTTCTTTTCTACTTTGACCAGGCTTGGTCCTTGGCTCCGGTCAATCTGGTTTTCTCCAAGTCCAGGACTACCGGACTACCGGCAAGTTAACATATTATGGTAGAAGGTCCATAAACCAATTATCTAAGCACTGGAACTGAATTTTAGGCAGGTGAAACTTCTCAAAATATTTTTCAGTGAAATTTCCTTCAAAGAGAAGAGGAGTTGGCATCTAACCCAAGTCGTTTCATATTTTTTGGATCATTTTTGAATTAGTTATGAAATTTTGAAGTTGAACTAACATAGGGCTCCGAAACCGCCCACCCTGAAATGTACACTATTAGTACATCAGTAAAGGCTATGAAAAAACAACATGTACAAACTGTGTACATTTATGGGGTGGGCGGTTCTAAATGGCCGAACTGTTCTCGAGCCTTCTACCTTATTCAGTGTTACGGATGACATTCCATCTGCACTAAATAGTGAAATTAGGTTGTCCCTCACTAATGTATTGAAATTCCGGGAAATATTTGTAGAAATATTTGTTAACTTTGATGGCTTATAGAGTAACTTTCTTGGGGTAAGGCAACCTAATTTCACTATTTAGTATATACTAAATAGTGAAATTAGGTTGCGAATCCAAACCAAGGTGAACTGACCCCGTTATTGCCCTTTTTTTTAACCTATAATCACTAGAATTCTTTTATCCGCCACATATGATAAAATTTGCAAAATTAATTCTGAATTCATATTTGCAATGAGAGGCTTCCAATTAGCTCAGAGGGTTGAAGGAATACAAAATTGATGCGGCACAAAATAAAGGGGAAATTTTACATTTATATTCTGACAGTGGCAATGAAGGGTCAAGTTTGCCCTGGCCACCACACACACAAAAGAAAAGTTACTATACAAGCCATCAAAGTCAACACATATTTCTACAAATACTTCCATTGGTACTCATGGAGGTTCATGAGTTCCAACTACACCAATAAATAATTCAAAAGTAGTGCATTCTAGGACAATAAACATTTCCATAGTGTGGAATGTCGGGAAGGGGCAACCTAATTTCACTATTTAATGTATTGATTTAATATCCAAAAACATTCCAATGTCCGTAATTTTTTGACTAGTATCAAGATGATCACCCATTTTCAACTACTTAAGCTTATCTGTGGCACCAAGGTAAAAGTTCAAGAAAAAATTTCCTCGTGTAAAGACATAGAATTAAGAAGGATTTATAATTTTCTAATAAAATTCCTTCACAAACTAAATTAGTTTGAATTTCTTTTGCAAAGACTTTGTTTATCTCATTCTTGACATATAGGCAAACTCTTATTTTCAACCATAGGATGGTTACAAAATCAATGTAAGTCTTCCAATGTACACATTGTGATCATTGCATGCTTCAATGTACACCTATTGGACATTTTTGTTGCTTTTGTGGATCCTACCATACGTGAGTTATCACCTACACTTTATCTCATTGGAAATTGAGCAGTCTAAGTTGCAAGAAGAGGAACCTAATCAAAAGTGGATGATCTCCTTTTGACAAATTTAAACTCAAGTTTAATTCTCATCACTGCTTGGATGAAAAGTCATCCTAATTTGTGGAGACCCTTATTAAGTTGTTGTCTTATTTAAAGGTTGGATTTGGTGTTACTAAAATACATCATTAGATGTTTTTTGGACCACCTAGAAGACTGTGAGTTCCCAGGCTGTGGGAACACATTGGGAACTCTGGAACTCTGCCACATAGGCAATCTGACGTGGCACAGAGACTGACGCGTCAGATAATACTAATTAATTAATTATTTTAATTATTTATTAATTATTTAAAAAATAATTTTTTGAAAAAAATAATAATTTTTTAAATCAGTTTTCAGTTTCTTTACACTTTCTAAGAATTCTGAAAAAAGAAAGAAAGAAAAAAAAAAAATTTGAAATTCAAAATTTCAGACCAACAGTCGCTGGTTTCCTGTGCAGGGAACAGTTTCAGGGAACAGCCCCAAAACAAGCTCTTACGGGGCTGAAAAAACATCTAATGTATTTTTCTTAAATTGTAATGTGCAAGTATGTCAAGTGGTTGACCAAGCCAAAAAGTTGCACTATTGACTCTACTTCAAAACCCGACTTGCAAAAATGAAGTCACAGATTTAACCCTAGAGCGCGCCGACATCCACAAACTGGACGATGAAGAGATTGAAAATGCAGTTTCATCCTCCTACCTGCTTGGATGAAAGTTCTTTTAATTTGTAGAGATACACGATCAAGTTGTTGTCCTATCTAAGGTTTAGATTTGGTGTTACTAGAGCATATTTTTTTCTAAAATTACCAATGTTCAAGTATGTCAAGTGGTTGACGAGGACAAAATTGCATTGACTTTAGTTCAAAATTGGATATGCCAAAATGAGGTCATAGATTTTAAGAACACAAAAATTTCAAAAAATCACCATGTCAAGAGAACTTTATTTCAAATCCATTCCAACAAATTCTACTCCAAAAATGGTAATATTTTTCTTGTTATCGAACTTTGAAGGAATTTTGAAATTCTCTTTTCAAAATTTATAAAAAAATATTGGTGATAGCATTGGTGAATCTAACCGTACGGATGGAACCTACAACTTTGAGTCTACAACTTTTATTTGTATATCAATTCCAAATTATGCTTCCAAATAGCACTTTATAATGATTTTTCTCAAGTCAATTTAGAAGATGAATCAAGACGCTTTAGGGTAAAAAAACATAAAAATTTCAAAAAATCACCATGTCAAGATAATCTCATTTCGAATCAATTTTGAAAAATTTTACTCTAAAAATGATGATATTTTGCTTGTAATTTAATTCAAAAGGATATTTGAAATTTCCCTTTAGGAATTTATAACAAATTGTTGGTGATAGTATTGGTGAATCTAACCGTACGAATGGAATCTAAAACTCAAAATCTACAGCTTCTATTTGTTTATCAATTCCAAGATATTCTTCCAAATCATATTTTATGATGATTTTTCTCAAATCGATTTTGTTATACACTAAATTTCAATGACATTTGGAATATGAGTAAAAAATTATGGTCTAATATGTAAGTTCTTTTTGTAAATCAAAAGTCCAAGCAGAATAAACAAATTGTTTTTTTCACAAACAAAAATTTGAAATTGGTTCTCTAGATTTATACATACATGGAAAGCTTTGAATCATTCCATTCTCATTAAGGCAATGAAAATTATGAGAAGTTTTAGTTCCCAGAGAGTTATGGACTGCGTACTCTAAAATAAACTTTGAAGTCCTTCATTTAACTCACTTTTCAATATTTTTTGAAAAAAATAAAATCGTAGGATGTAGATTATTTATTACAACATGACAACCATTGGTATTCTCATTTTTCAATTCCATCACTGAGTTCTCAGCAATTTTGTATTTTGAGTCATTTTCTATTTTTTTCCAATTGCGGAATATTATTTTTTTTCTATATGTTGTACAATTCCAAATGATCTATATTTTTTCAAGCATGTAGCCAACTTGCCTTGAAGAATGAATACAAAGAAGCACCACCAACATGGACATTTTTTCATACAAATGTAACCTTGTGAAGTGTAGTTGCCTTGTTTTTCTCAAGGCCCCCAAAAGGATTTATATCAATTCAAACGTTGTTGTCTTGCAATCTAAACGGTAGAAATTTCTGAATTTTTTCCCACCTCCTCTCAAATCTGTCCAATATACTCTAAGATCCTATGGTTACAAGTGTCCAAATTTTTTTTTCTAAAATTTGGTATGTATACTAGAAATGGCAGTTTGGGAGTGTTTTTGGTGAAAACTTAGTCAAATAACTGAAAAGGTTAAATTTTTGTTTTTTCCACAAAAACTGACAATTTAGAGTGATTTTTGACCCCATCAAAAATATTGTGCCCTCACTTAGTTGCAATTAGTTGACTGCTGATTTTTAGAGATTTTGGTTTTAGATTCAACTGCATGATGGTTTTAGTGGCTTGGGGAGCTCTCTAGTTTGAGAATTTGTAGAAGTTACATATCATATCCAAAAAGTTTTTTTTTTTTTTTTTTAATTCATGATTTTCAATTGCTAATACTACAAAAATATTTTTTTCTAGAAAAAGGGGCCTTCAAGTATGTTGCCCATTAGGAGAAGAATGAGCCCTCCAAAAGGCTGTCAGAATGAATCAGCCACAAGGCCCTATGACATTACAATTATTTTTTTAAAATTTAAATTTAAATTTAAAAAAAAAATTCATAAAAAAAATAAAAAATAAAATCTTTTTATTGAGAATCTAACGTGGCACTAGTAGTGCCATGCAAGATTTCAATTTTTTATTTTTTTATTTTTTTCCATAATAGCACCGTGGCCTTTTAGAACTCACAGCCTTTTGGAGACCTCATATTTCTCCTCATGAATTGCTAAGAGCACGGCCACCGTTACACACTCTAGATCAAACATTGCTCAAATGTGGATGATAAGCACTTCAGGCCCTTCACAATATTTTCTTCACAATCAAATTCTAGCGTGTCAAAGAATCGCCCTTGAAATCAATTTTCATCCTAAGTTTAGTTGCTTCATCCTTCATTCTACTTAATGAGTGGTGATATGACTATTTACGGGCCTTGTTGCTCACTAAAAGGGACAAGGAAATTGAGGGTTGTTCAAAATTAGATGGAAAATTTTGAGTGAGCCAAGTTCGGTTTGAGTAGAGGCCATGGTCTTATTATGTAGAGTCATCCAAAATCGTCCATGGCTCCCATTCTTGTACCCCTAAAGTACCATTAAATGTATCCCTAGACTTTCATTAATGTGTTCTTTAAATGCTTAACTCTATCCTTTGAGTATTCTTTTTTGCAAATTTTGGTTTTGGGTCCACCTATGTGACTGTTTCAATGGTTTAAGAAGGTGACACTTTGAAAAATCATAGAATTTACATATCACATCCAAAAAATCTACTTTTGGGGGAAATATTCATGGATTCCACTTGCTAATTCTAAAATAAATAAAAATAATGAGAAGATGCCTCCAAATATGCTGAATTGCTTATATTGACGATTATGGATGTTTCCACCGTAATTATTGATGATTTTAGCTGTTTCCACGGTAAGTTTATCCAGACGGATTGTGCAGTCAAATCTGTATCAGACAGTCCCAGTTTTTTTTACATTTCCTGTGAGGGACGGAGGCTCCCAATGCCGTGAAGAAAAAGAAAACATAAGATACAAAAAMCCCGGCCAGATGAAATCATTGAAGCAGGGTTGTGCCACGTGCATGCCCTTGGCATTCAAAACCATTTCAGAATTCAGCCAGKAAGGACCTGAAAGAGAATTTGGAAAGAAGATTGCATTGCAGAGAAAGACTAGAGGTACAACCCCGTCCGTCACTGGCGGATGGAGTAACTTCGTTTTTACCCCACGGGGGAGACAGACGGAGTCAAACCTACAGTAGTCGTACCATACCAGGTTTTTTTTTTTTTTTTTTTTGAAACAAATGAAACGGGATTTCATTGCCAGGAAAGAGTACATACCAACCAGCCACAAGTGGCCTGGCGGAAAACAAAAGGAAAAACAGGCCAACCCGACACCCCACAACATACCAGGTTATTTTTGTTTTGCTTTTGTATTTGTTTTTTATTTTTGAAAAAGTGCCAGGATGAAGATCAGTTAAAATTTCGTGAAACACTAGATTCATCCATCTCTTGGACCCACAAACATTTCTCAATTATATTCATGCATTTTTTTATAGTAAAATTTGGCAAATTCATCCACATGTTTAATAGATATGGAATTTCTTTTTAGAGAAAACATGATTACTTGTATTTGGCGAAAAAGTAGAGATTTATTTTGAAAGGGTGCAATATGGTCCTATGATGGTGAAGGGTTGAGTTGTACCACTAACCAAAAGAAAAGTTAACATGCATAAGGTAATCCCACCTTTTAGTAACGGAAGGCTTTTAAATTCACTTTTAGAAGATTGTTTGAAAGACAAATTGGTCCTAGCGTTGGGATTGCAAGTGGCAATAGGGTAGTTTTGAGTAGGTTTCTTTAATTGGTGAAACCAATTTATTACTTTGAATGAAAAATGTTTTGATGAACTTTGATTTTGAATAGACATATATGAATGGCAACATTCCAGTTCAAAAGTTAGCGCAGAATCGGCAACATTTTAGATCAAGTCAATGCAAACATGACTCWCTACAAACATGCATTATATAGTTTGATTGGCAATTTTAGTGAGTTTAAGAGATTCAAAAGAAGATTTCTTGGTGAAAAGATGTTTGCAATAAGTGCATCACTAGAAAATGCTTGTATTGGCAAATAGAGAAAAGAAAAAGACAAAAAACTCGTTTTAGCACATCACATCAGTACACAAACAAAAACTATTTGATGTCTCATTGAGAAGGGTGCACATGAATTGAAAACATGCAATTCAATGTACATATTACAACTTACATGTGATGAGATCAAAACCAATGCAACAACCAATTAGTAAAAAAATACAAGAATGTTCACATGAACTTATACACAAAATAAACACCTTTCCATGCATGAGTAAGAAGTTAGCATGCATATGAAGTTGTAAGAGCATCCCCACAGCTGCTCGGCCAAAAGCGCAAACTAGGTATCTGGTTGGTCTCGGCAAAAGACACTTCCCCATGGCACGCAAGACGGGGCTCAAGAAATGCCTAGCCACAGCCAAATCTCTTGAGGAGAAAGTGAAACGAAGAATCATGGGTGAGGCGCAATATGTGCTTTGGCACAATCCTCAAGCTATGGTCCACTTAATCCACTTGATCCGATATAATTTTCCAAGTAATTCAATCTTATTCATGCCAAAAGCGCATTGGGCCCGGACTTCATAAATGGGAGAATACTCAATTATAGGACCAAATCCATTGTTTTCCAATAAAAAAGAAAGATTGACCGAGCCACATACGTCCTCCCATTCCGTGTCGCCGTTGAGCACAAGTGGGAGACACTGCCCAGGGTCTCCGGAATTGCCGTGCAAATCCACACTCCCCATCCTTTTTGGCCAAATGAGCTTGTGTAGATGCTCTAACATGTGCATGCAATTTAGGACACATTACAAGTAATGAGATCAAATCTTATGATGCAACAACTATTCATTTTAGGCAATTAAACACAAGCTAACATGTTCTTACATACAACCAAGAAAATGATGTGAGTTAGCAAATTCATTGCAAGACTCTACATGAAAAAAAAATTGCAAATAGCCGCTACAAGTGTGAAAGAACAAGTGAGACTCAAAGATTAGATTTGATTGAAAGTTCAAGTAATGAACAGATTAATAAGTATTCACTGTACTATGACCTTTTGAAAATAAATACTTTAAAATAAAATAAACATAAATAGTATAACACTAAAAATAATATGTTGCTAAAGTGAAATTGACAACTAATAGGTCAAAAGTTATTCACAAAACAGAGTGACAAAAATTTAAAGAAAGTAGTACTTTGATTTTTTAATTTGTAAAAAATAGAAAAAAAAAATCACAAAAAATTTAATAATTGTACATTGGGAGGATTTCATGGTGATGAGATTCCACCACAAGAAAGATTTTGAAACCATCTTCAATGTTCAAACTATGCGTGCAAGGGATCTCTATTTACACAAACGGCAAGGGTTTGAAATAATACGGAGTACCCTTTTAGATGTCTTTTGGTAGGAGTATGCCTATCTACCTATTGGAAAAATAGACTATAGAAATTTTAGCTCTAGATTATTAAATTTGGGGTATTCCATAGTACCAAAACCTCCTAAAACTCAAAACATGATAAAATCAATAAAACAATCTTTAAATATAAAATGTATTTTAATTAAAAAAGAATATGGGATATGATTATACTCAAGTAAACATCTGTACTAAAAAATTCAAATTCATAAGAGACATGATTCAAATTTTATAGTAAAAGATTGTTCCAATACTCTTCTTGTGACAAATAAATAATACTAGTGTTTTTTGCAATAGCCCTTGTGCTCTCCTTCAATTTGGAATTAGTGCCAAATTGTCGTTTGTTATGGTGGCAAACCAAACTAGGCATATGAAATTTTTTCATTTTTTATTGATCATTTGTAAGCATCTAGCGTGAGAATTGTGGTGACTTAGTGAGTAAGACAAATTGGGTGTTTGTATTGAAGTTTATGAAAATTATTGAATGAAGTTGGTCTAATTTTGAAATAGAACAAGTAGCAAGAACTAGGGATTGATTGTTTTATTTGTTTCTTTTAAGAGTTTAACCCCTCATTGTTTGAAGTCGAAACATGTGTAAAAGCATCCTAACTTTTCAAGTGCTATAAGTCTAAATTTTAGTGAAGTGCAAAAACCTCAACCTTACAATCTTGTAGTGTGCATGTTTTAGATGGTGCGAAACAAATTTGACTATATAAAGTAGGAGATTCATAAACTGTCCATTTAAGCCTACTTAACTCATGAATGACAACAATAGATAATTCAAGGAACATGTCACTCATTCCTAAATAGGAAACGCATTTAGAACCAAGTTAGATCATGGACCTCCTACCTTAGATTGAAAGATTGTGATGTTTTAGTGTTGAAAAAAGATGATGGAATTTCCTTAAAAACACATTTGGAGGTGAAATTTGATTTCTAAACCTATTCAAATGAAAAAACTTTAAACTACAAAATGATTCAAAACCAAAAGACAAACACTTTGGTGAAAAAACAACATTCAAATGACTCATAATGTTTGCAAAATTGTTTTGAAATGTCAAAAAACAGTGGTAAAATGAACCTCCTTATACTGAAAATCTAAAATGCTTCTCAGTCACTCATTACCTCTTGGATTGATATGAAATTTTAACCACACAAAACTCAACTAGTATTTAAAACTTTTCCAACAAAAATAATTGAAAATGGACCACATATGAAGAAGTTATAAGCTGTGAAAGTTCACTGTAAAGCAAAAATGTCTAGATTTTGAACTTTGAATTACTCCCAAACTTTAAAAAGAACTTGGATTGACATGAAATTTTTACCACAATAACTAAACCTTAAGAAGAATTAAACCCCAAGAATGTTTTATTGAAAACAAACATTTGACAAAAAAGTTGCAAGCCCCCAAAGTTGCAACCATCATAATGCAATGTGGTGAACTCAAATTGAACTTGTGAACTTTTAATGGCTCTCAAAAACTCAAAACATCTTGGATTGATCTGAAAATTTTACCACTGAAACTAGACTAACATGCTCAACTTTTTCATCAAGTTTTTATTGAATTTGGACATTGGATGCAAAAGTTATAGCACTTTGAATTTGACTACCAGACTTTTTGAAGACACTTTTCGTCCCTTTCTATCAATGAAGGGTTAAGATACATTATTTTCCAAGTAGGGTATGTGAGAGTTAGGCTAGTGATTGATGACCTTGAGTATTTTGTGTATGTTGAAATAAGTTCTTTTGTGATTAAACAATTTGTTCTTAAAACCAATTTGATTCCACTTAGTCTCAGTTATGAGTGACTTAGTCTCAGTTATGAGTGACATTAATTACAAATTGACAAAATTTGAGTTTTCCAAGATCGACATTCTTTGGCTTTGAGGATTTTGAAATATGAAAAAACTAAAATACAATCGGGATATAGTGAAGGTCAATAAATGGAGAGACAAGCTACAAAAATAAAATAAAATAAATGTCACCTTCAATTACTCAATTTAAGCCCTATATTGTAGTTTGACACCTTGAGAGTCTCAAATTTGTCACTTGGAAGTCATAGTATTTTTTCTCTATTTCTCCGTTTCAAGTCAATTTTATTATACAAAATGCCCCATAAGAGTATTGATCCCAAATAATTATGTCACGTACAAATAGGATACTCTGTTGTAAATAGATTGTACTATCAAAACAAACTCTAAATCCCGCATGTAAATAGGGTAGAAACCCAAAAGTTATGAAAGTTGTAAATATTTATTGACTACCATACATGCATGTGACAAAACCTAGCTAAATTGGTTTGAGGAGAATCCAATGAAAACCTTGAGAGCTAATTTCCAAAGATAGATTTCAGTTTCCAAGTTACATCTTGAGAAATAGTAGAAGGGTCATTGCAAAACACTTGCCGTTTTGTGTACACTTTTTCCACAGTACTCATGATTTTTGGAAGTACTTTAAATTTAGATTTAAAAAAAAAAAAAAATGAAAAATATGTTTAATGTGTATACCTTTAAGAAGGTACCCTAGGAAGGAAAAGCATAGAAATGTTTTCTAACTAGGTGAACTAGAAAAGTGCAAAATCTCATGAAAATAGGTACTTTGACATTTTAATTTGTAAAAATTAGGAAAAGAATTTTTTTTCAAAAATTAAAAATTGGACATTTGGGGAGAGTTGATGGTGATGAGATTTCACCAAAAAAATGGTCTTAAAACCATCATCAATGTTTTGAAATTGCGCGCAATGGGAGTGTACTTTACACTCATGTGGAGGATATCAAATAATAAATTTTTAGATTTCCTTTGGTAGGTCTATGATTTTCTACTATGTTAATAGACCATGCAAATTTCATCTCCAAATCATTAAATTTGGGGACTCCTAACGTAGTAAAAACCAGTAAACCTCAAAGTGTGACAAATTAGCAAAAATGCTTTTTAAATCTGAATTTATTTTTTTAATTTTTTGAAAAATAAAAGATATGATAATCATCTTGTTAGGCATCTCCAATAAAAACTTCAAGTTTATGGGGTTTATGCTTCAAAAGTTATTGAAGATTACAAGAGAGCCACACTTTTTGTGATGGAAAATAGGACCGATGTTTCTTGCAATGATCCATAAACCCCAATTGTTAGCTTGTAAGCAATACAAACTCAAGACGAACTAATGGAGGGTATTTATGGTTGCGGTATGGTGTTCTAAGATTGAAATCACACTAGAAACTCAACGATAAAATTGACTTGCGAAAATTCCTCTCTATGTAAAAACTTCCTTGACCACCAATAAAGGAGATAGCAAGATTTTGTTCTCTTTCTTCCAATGCATAGATTAAGAATATGAGCCTACAAATCTTATATGGGATTTTATAAGAGTTTCTATACAAATTCTTGGAACTTTCTAATTATTTGGAAAAGCCTCTTCCGAATGGTCAACCATCCAAACCTACAATGAGAGATTCCTAGAAATTACCTAGGTTGCGGTGAAATCTCACTAAAAATTTGTACAACACTATCTATACCAATAATACGTTTTGACAAATTTTATGGCATTGCAACATCCAAAAGTACCCAAACCGATGAGATTCTCCAATCCTAGCACAATTTAAAATTTATATTGGAATTAACCCTTAAAGCACCAAGCTACATTTTGGCGATACAACAATTTTGGGTACCTTGCTACAAATGGATTTTTTTATTTTTTTCCATGAAATTTTCAGATAACATGTGTCCGCAACAATTTTCATAACTTTTGACCACATGGTTAAAATGTTATTGCATGGTACGTAATTTTCATCGAACTTTGGGCAGCTTGGGCAACTCAAAAAACTTTTTTTTAAATCACTTTTAGAAAAAATGAAAATTTAAAATTGATTTTTTAGGTTTATATATACATGGGAAGCTTTAAATCATTCCATTTTGATTAATGAGATGAAAGTTATGAGGAATTTTAGTTTTGTGGGTAGTTATGGAATCTCTAAAGGCTTTAAGGTATGTTCACACTTGATGTTAAGGGTGATGTTTGTAAGGTGAACTGGTCCGTAAATAGGTCTAAATTCGTTCCTAGGTCCCTTAGTAACAACATTCTTAACCCCTAAAAGCCCAAGGGGTTTGAACAAAACACAAATGTGTTATAAAATATACATTCTATAAATTTTTTGAAGTTTGCATCAAAGAAGTTTATGTAAAGCACAAAAAGTAGAAGATATCCGTACGGTCAAAATTATAAAATTATTTTCAGATTCTCTTCAAATGAATTTTGAAGACATAACTTCAAAAATTCACCAAAAATACAATTTCTATCCTTAACACTTGAAATTTTTTTTTATTGGTCAAAATAGTAGTTTCTATTGAATTGTAAAAAAATGCATACAATCTGGTCATAAAAATTTCAATTTGTTCGTCAAATAGTAAGTTTTTCAACTCTAGAAAATTCTAAACACATTGTGCTATTTCTCTTATGATTATTTTTTGACCGTAGTGATCTTAGTTTAGAATATAAATACTGAAAGACAAATCAATATTTTCAAGGAAGAAAAAAAAAATTCAAAAAAAAGTTCTTTTCTGCCCGAAAATTCTGCCCAAAGTCGGGCAGCGACCAAAAAATGGTTGTTTGAGCGCTTAGGGGTTAACACCAAGTGAAAACATACCTTAAAACTAACCACAAACTAAAACTCCTCAGAACTTCCTCTCATTAACCAAAATGGAATAATTCAAATCTTTCCATCTATTTATAAAAGCATGGGATGTAGATTGTTTATTACAACATTGCAACCATTGGGATTGGCATTTTTCAATTCCATCACTAAAATCTCAACAATTTAATATTTTGAATCATTATCTACTCCTTTCTATTCACTGTTTTTTTCTTATATGTAGTACAATTCCAAATGATGTAAATATTTTGAAAAAATAAATGTAGACAACTTGCCTTGAAGAATAAATCCAAAGAATAACCATCATTTTGGACATTTTTTCATATAAATGTGACCTTATGATGTGGACTTGCCTTGTTTTTTTAGAGGTCTTGAAAAAAACTTCTCTCAATTCAAACGCTATTTGGCTTGCAATCCACATGGTGAAAATTTTGAATTTTTTTCACATCTATTCAATCCAGCATACAACAAGATCCTACGCTACATGTATCCAAAGGTTCTTTTTTTCTTTTTTTTTCTGGAACTTGATATTTGTACTAGAAATGGCAGTTTTGGGGCATTTCGGTGAAAACATGGTAACTACACTTTACGGGTTAACTCTCCTCATAGGCATCAAAGGAGAAATGCCTCCCTTCCTATGAAAACAAAGGGGACATAACACAGTTGCTCATTTAAAATGTCATGTGAGCATCATCTTTTGCAAAACAATCTTCACCCTTGCGACCTTTATATCATTCGGGGAATTTCCAACATAATCTTCTCTTTACACATTCAAGGATCTTCAAAATTATGGATGAAAAATAACAATCATTGGTCCCAGACATCTTTCGATCCCATATGTGTGAGGAGTAACTAAGAAGGATGAAACTTGTGAAGAAATCCAACATGAAAGCACATTGCATAGTGGAGATTAATTTGGACCAAAACTTAGGCAAAATTTGCTAAAAAAAAGAATTTTTGAGCTTTTGTTTGCAATTTCAGATGACTTTTTTTGCTCTATGCACATGGAATTTTAAGAAAATTGTGTTGAAGAATTGAAAGTCTTGGAATTTTATTTTAAAGAGCTTGATTTTCATTCCTTAAAAAAGTGTTAAGTAGAAGTAGGTTTGAGATTAAAAGAAAAACTAAATTATTAATATCTCTAAGATAGGATTCAAATACAATAATGCCAGATGCTGAGATTGTTCTAGCAAGAAAATTTAACCTTGTCAAACAATTTTTATTGAAAAATTATGAAAATCGCATTCATAAATGAATCATGTAAGTTATTTTTTTGAGAAGATGCTTAGATTGCCCCCAAAACAAGATTGTTCATGACTTTCACATGACTAATCGGAATGGGATGAATCAAAGCCGCACATGTAGAAAATGGAATCTGTAAGAGAAATAAATTAAAAAATTTATTTCAAGTTTTTGAGGGTTTATTTTTCTGCCTGCCAATTTGAAATGCAAACTTATTGTGGTATAGCTTTTGCTTTTAGGCATCAATTGAAAATAAATATTATATTCTCACAAAGCTCGTGATTTTTTTTTTAATCTTATGAGAAAGTTACAAAAAAATTCACTAAAAATTGCGGTCATAGGAACTTGCCGAGAATTCATTTTGTCCCCCGAGGGGACAATGGTCTTTTAGGAATTAAGGCTAAATAAGCAGATTTCATGGTTGTGGACCCAATACCTGTTATCTCCACGCCTACAATCTTGAGTGCCCAATTTTCCTATATACCAAAGACCAAGCTCCCTGGGCATTCCCCTTTATTTTGTCCATTGGCCAGTGGGCATGGCAGATTAAGCTGGGCAATTGGTGTTGTCCATTGAATAGTGGCTGGTTTGATCATTTTGCTTTCCATTCAATCTGTCAATCTCCATCACCCTGTCGTTGTTTTTCTAAAAACATTTGTCACTCCCATTCCCATCTCCTGATGGTGTTCCATTTCCTCTTACTGCCCAATGCTTGAACTTTCCGGTTTAGCTGAGACCCAAATCCCCCAAACTCCCCCAAACTCTACCGCGGGTTTTGGAGTACACATGCACTAATTTAACTTATGCAAATGGGTTTAGGAACCTTACCCTAAGGGCCACTTCACACTCCGGCACAAGATCGAGAGTCGGTCGATTTCAGCCAATCAAATTCCAGAAACTCAAGACTATGGCTTCTCGACCCTTCACACTACGCGGCAGAGTCCAAAGTCCGTCGCCCTCAAAAGTGCCTACATGGCAGCCAAATGCCTATATGGCGACGGATAGCGACGGACTCTCGATCAAAGTTTGGGTCGCCATTTTTAGCCCACCCAATCTCTAATCGAGAGCCCTTCGAATTTTGAAGGAAAAAAAATTAGAAATATTAAAAACTGTCAAAATCTCTGCCGATAGATTGGATCGGAATGATTGTTTTGGTAGTACTAGATACAATTCTCCCTTTATTTTGTAATGCTCCCTTTATTTTGTTATTTTGTTATTTTGACGCCAATGAGGTTTGAACCCTAGTCTATTCTACAAAAAGCCATGAGTCTTAACATTCAATGTACCTACTTCCCTTCAATGTCTAATCCCACCTTTTTATTCCATTTATATTCCTTCATATTCCTTGTGCAATGGTGAGGGCATGTGCTGTAATTTTTTTCCAAGGTCATCTTTGACTCCTTTCTCATGTTTTTTAACCAACCGCTTGAAAAATTGTCACATGAGTAACAATCCACACAAAATTCAGAAATTGGATGGATTTTAACATGGAGAGGAAGGATATAAATTAAAAAAATGGAGTAGGTTTGGACTTTGGGCTTGGACTTTGGCCTTTGGAGGCTTCACACTATGGCCGGCCAAAAGCTCCAACTTGGGCCTATTTATTGCCCATTTCCATGGACTCTCACCAAAGTTTGGACTCTCAATCCCACGGCCTCTCGACTTGGACGGCCATAGTGTGAAGTGGCCCTAAGTTACATGACCTTAGAGCAGCCCCATGGAGACATGGCCAACTGACACTGCAACTGTTCTGGACCATTGATTTTCTTCTGGCATAGAATATCAATGGCCAAGAATGTTTACAGTGTTGGCTGGTTGTGTAGCTGTGGGGGKGCTCTTAGGATAGAGTTTTCTGAGACCTGAGTTTCCTGACTGATCCAAATACACTCAATATTCATGCCCAGGCCCGCCCAACGAAGAAAATTTGGCCAATCGTGGCATTCTCTGTGCAGAAGGGCTTCCTACCTAACCCCCCCAACTGAATTCCGTCCTTGGTCGTAGTCTGTCTTTAGTTACTGAATATTTTTTTACAGTAAACTCAGAATAAGCGAAGGTAAGGTACTGGGAGAGTGAGAATCCACAATTCCCTCTTCAGTTGCTGTTATTCCTTTCTTATTTCACCATGATCATAGAACTGAATACCAACTTTGGGAAGCTGGCCAGCTGCCCATTCAGTTGAGTGTCCTTTCTCCCACCAGCAGCAGGAAGATTTCTCCCCTGCAGAAGATAAGTTAACCCTTGAAGGACAGACCAGTGACCGTGGAAATCATGCATTTTTGATACCGTGGAAATCATGCATTTTTGATACCGTGTGACACCATCTACTTTGAAAAGCCAAATATACTCATTGGAAATCAAAGTAGCCGAAGGTAGAACCACCCATTACCAACAAGTGCCCCATAGCCAACCATAGATTGACTTATTTCCAACCAAGGCTAGAATGTTTTCTTTTCATCTTTTCAAAGTTGGGACTAAAAGTTCATGATACATGTTCCAAAGTAGTGCAAAAAAAAGTAGGAAGCACTGAGTGAATTGGAAGAGTCTAGAGATCGGTTATGGGTCTAAAGCACTTTTTGCCTTTCAAAATTCATAGTAATTTCAATTCATGCGATAAAATTACCAATTTTTTTAAAATCCTCATCATTTTTATCAACACACCTCTAAAAATATTTACCTTGCATTCCATTGCTTCACATTTGTCCAAATTCCTTATTTGGTTGGTTATAGGTGGTCCTACCTTACTAGAAAAGATCTTCCTTTTCCACTTCTAATATCGAGGATGAAAAGTTGCAATTTTGTCCGACATAGGTTGATTCTCTGTCATCCTCAGGACACACACAACGTCTGCCGCAGCGTTCAATATGACATATATATATATATATATATATATATGCATGGTCCAGGAGATTTTAACATAACAAACAAAACAAAACAAATTGTCTATCTTAGAGATATGGATGAATGAATGTGGATTTGGGATGCATGGGAGAAAGCAAATTTTACAAAGAAACAAAATAGAAACTCTAGGTTGAAATCCTTGGACAAAAGGCTGCAATTTGTGCAATCCGCCGGCTACAAGAGAAAGGGGTGTTTTAAGTATAGTCCTAGTAGTATAGTTTTTTAAGTAATGACCTTTAAGTAAGGTTTTTAGTAAAATTTTATTGAAAAGATAGTCTTTATAGTAAATTTTTACTAAAAAACTTACTTAAAGGTCATTACTTAAAAGACTATACTACTAGGACTATACTTAAAACACCCCTTTCTCTTGTAGTGGCCTAAAGGAGAATGGCCCGGCCTCTAAGGTAGGTATACCCGAAAGCGTCACTTATCGGTACTGTGCCTAGTTAATATTATTAGAGTATTCAAATTTTCATATAGTCTTCTTGGCAAGTGAAATCACATTCCAACACACCAAAAATGCAACATTTGGATACAATATGCAAAAGTTATTAAGGGACAAGTTTTGTTTCTAAAAGTGCCATCTACAGTCTACTTACATGACTGATTTTGGAAATGTACACTTACTATAGATGGCGCTTTAAAGTCAACTGCGCTTTTGGGTGTACCCACTTTAGATGTAAAACATCCATAAGTTAACAGAGGAAGATCCACTGTTATTCCTTTTGTTGGTGCTCTTGCTGTATATAGATTTATCCACATAACATTTTTTTGCACAAGAGCATAAAATATGGGAGAATTTCTCATTTATATTGGTAGATTTGTTATTTGAATATGTAAACAAAATAGATGGTCAGAGCGATTCGTCTTGTCATTCAGGATGCAAATGTGCAAATCAGCCTTTGTTCACTACACCATTGCAATAGTAATTATAATAGGTGTTCCTATCATCACATGAGATAGGTATGGTTTTTAGAGACTCCGTACTTACCCACAAATTAAAACTCCTCATAGCTTTTAGCTCACTAATCCAAACATAATGATTCAAAGCTTTCCACTTATATATAATTGTAAAGAACCAATTTCGAATTTTTATTTTTTCAAAAAGTGATTTTAAAAGAAGTTTTTTGAGCTGCCCAAGGTGCCCAAAGTTCAAAGAAAATCACATATCATGCACTAACTTTTTAACATTGTAGTCAAATTTTATGAAAATTGTTGGGCCTTAAAGCTACTCCTTGGACACATGTTGTGTAAAAATTTCAAAGAAAAATAATGAAAACTCCATTCGTAGTGCGCTGGCCAAAATCGCTATGTTGCCAAAACACGCAACTTGGTCCTTTAGGGGTTAAATGCAAATATCTTGCAATCTACATGATCAAAGTGTTTGATATTTTTTTCTCACGTTCTTATATTAACCTAGTGCAATATTCTATGGTTAGATATGCCAAAAAAAACTACAGTATTGCACCTTGCAAAAGAATTGACAATCTTGAATGTTTTTTTACTCTAAAAGACCTTTGCCCTTTAAAGATAAAAAAACACACTCTAAATTTGCCTTTTCAATTGAAAGATTAAAAAAATGAACAAAAACTATTACAACTAGATTCCAATCATAGGATTTTATCTTAGAATACTAGGAAAAATTCACGTAAAAACCTAAAATCATTGATTTTATAGCATTTGAATTGAAGAACTAAATCTTTTTTATACATTTCTAAATAAGTTTAGATTACTGGAATCTCTTTGCTTAAAATGATTGTACTGTGGATATTAAAGTATTTTTAAAATTATATTACAAAATTGAATTGTCTATCCTTGGAAAATTCAAAAAATTGAGAAAAAGTTTTATATTATCTTTCATCAAAAATTCATTAAGTACAAAAGTGTAAAAGACGAAGGAAAGAATCAAATTGTTGATAATACTAATATGGACTTCTTAAATTCTTAATCTTAACCCCTAAACGTCTTTGACTATGCTTTCACCAAAAACGCTCCAAAACTGCCATTTCTAGTGCAAGTACCAAATTTTAGAAAAAAAATATTTTTGGACAAATGTAACCGTAGGATCTTGTATCAAAATACTTTGGGAAGATGTGGAAAAAGTTTTAGATTTTTTCACCATGTGGATTGCAAGATATCTGCGTTTAAAGTGACAAAAATCCTTTTTTGAGCCCTGCGAAAATCTGGGCAGCTGCATTTCAAAAGGCCACATTTGTATGAAAAATTGTCCAAAATGGTGGTTGGTCTTTGAATTCATCCTTCAAGGCAAGTTGGTTATATGATTAAATAATTTCAAATCATTTGGAATTGTACAACATGTAGGAAAAAAATCGTAAGTAGAAAGAAGTAGAGAATGATTCAAAATACTAAATTGTTAACAATTTGGTCCTTTAGGGGTTAAAGGTAAGAATCTTGCAGGCAGAATTTAAATCCAAATCTACCTCTTTTGAAGATTATAAGAAAGAGATTCAAAGACACACACCACAAATTATTTATTCATAAAATGCCATAATTGTTATCAATACAAAAGTTCTTATATATTTTACTTTGCAAATTAATGTCAAATGAATTAAGTTTTAATCACTTGAAGATCAATCTATTCTACAAAGAATTATTTGTTTTTAGTTAGGAAAAACAAATATTACAAAAGAAATAGTCATTATGTTTTGCTTATGGCTAAATAACTTTCTCACCAAGGACCTATGGAATAAAAATTTCATCCCCACAAGCTAATACATTTTTACATCTCAAATAAGGATTTAAAGTTGACTAAAAATATATTTACGTAAATGCCATAACTTTTGGGTGGAGAACAAACAAATCTTTATATTTTTAGGCATTTGCCGATGCACGTTTGCTAGCTTTAATTAATTATTAGGTATAGAAAGAGAAAGTCCAACCCAATCTTGGAGTACAACATGTTAGAACCACCTATAGTCGACCATAAGCAATTCCTTACATGTTTTAAATCAATATAAGACATAAGTAAAAACTTTGCTTCGTAGAAAGATAGAACTCACAAAGATTGTCATTTTTTATGATTTTTTTTCCCTTGAATTCAAATTACAATGAGTTTTGGAAGCCAAAAGTTGGCATAAACCCATTACCAATATATAGAGTCTTTCAATTATGACCATTCAATAACTACTTTCTTGCTTATTACTTTTGGAAATTTGTCATCAATTTATTAGTCTCAATCTAGGAAAAGGAGTAAAAAAAACATCTCGAGCTTTGGTTGGGAACCGCTACACCTATAGGTTGGGTATGGATGCCCAATAGGCAATGAGTGATTCTACCATATTCCATCATTTTTGATATTGCACGTCTCCATTTTTTCTTGAGCCACTCAAACTCTCCCATTTTTTCTTTCTATTTTTTCTTAAACAAATGAAACGGACTTCTTTCTATTTTTGTAAATTTGTCAACAATGGTTGGTTTCTTCTAAGGGCTTGACTTCAATGTTTTCATGAAATCCAACACTTGCCAACAATGTTTTCTTTTTTGCATTTAAATGCCCAATTGACTAAAAACAATGGTAAGCTTCAAGCATACAAAAAGATAGAGGATAAATGTATTAAAAAATGCTAGACTGTAATCATTGCCCTGCACACCATTTCCACAATATTTCCAAAACCTTATCTCATCCATCGTGCAAAGCCAATACATACAAAAATCGCATACAAAAACTACATAATCAAAATTGTACACTCAAAATTGGCCTCTTTCAATTCAAGCCCCAAAATGAAGGAGCCAAGTAACTCAAAAATTTCTTGAAAGAAAGGCCATATAAGGTGGGTACCCCCTAAAGTGCCACAAATTGATACTGTGTCTAGTTACTATAATTATGTTTTTCAAAATTTCATATTGTCTTGTTGGCAAGTGAAAGGATGTTCAATGCACAAAAGCACACGCCATTTGGATGTAGTATGCAAAAGTTATGGAGGGTCAAAGTTTGTTTTAACCCCTAAAGGACCAACATGCGTTTTTTGGCAACATAGAAATTGTGGGCAGGTACGACTGGAGATTTGCATATTTTGGGCTGAAATTTTAACAGAATGTGGGGACGAGGAATATCTTTCATACGCAAGAATTTCATGACATTTGGAAATATGAGTCAAAAGTTATTGCTTAATATGTTGTTTGTTTCTCAACTCGGGCAATCCTGGCAAATCTGCAAAAATCACTTTAAAAAAAAAAATTGAAATTCATTCTTCAAATTTACATGTACTCAAAAAGCTTTTAATCATTGCATTTCAATAGTTGAAATGAAAGTTATGAGGCTTTCTAGTTTGCGGGCAGTTATGGAATCCCTACACCAAAAAAAACTTTGAAGTCCTTATTTTACTAGAATTTCAATATTTTGGAAAAAAAATAATGCTATTGGTTGTAAATTGCTTATTACAACAATTCAACCATTTGGATTGGAGTTTTTTTTAATTTTATAACTAATTTGTTAACAATTTAGTATTTTGAATCATTATGTATTTCTTTTTACCTACTATTTTTTTCCTATATGTTGTACAATTCCAAATGATCTGAAAAATTCATGTATGTAGCCAACTTGCCGTGAAGAATGAAGCCAAAGAAGCACAACCATTTTGGACATTTATTCTTAATGATTTGACCTTGTGAAGTGTAGCTGCCCGATTTTTTGGAGGGCTGAAAAAAAGGACTTTTGCCACTTCAAATGCTAATATCTTGCAATCTACATGGTGTAAATTTTTGAAATTTTATCCACATATTCTCAAACTAGATTGCTACAAGATCCTATGGGTTACATGTATCAAAAAATGATATTTTTCAAAAATTTGATACTTCTACTAGAAATGGCAGTTTTGAAGCATTTTTGGTGAGAACATAGTCAAGGAACTTTAGGGGTTAAAAGTGTTTCTTCCACATAGGTACATAATTGTTTTTGGGATGTACACAATCTGAAGATGGAGGTTTACGGTCAGGTGCCAATTTGTCTGAACCCCCCCAAAACAAACAGTGCTCGCCAAGTAGTAAAATATAATATATATTCTGCTGCTTGGAGTTGACTGTAACCGGGACCATTCAAAGCCAACTTACAAGATTTCTATTAACTTAGTAAATGTGGATTTACTAGTGTTCTCTGCAATGTTTAATAAAGCAACAATCAAAGCATCATGCTCTTATTGGGAGCCTAGATGCAATAAGAACAACAATGAAGTGAYAAGTTAAGAGCAACATTGAAGGGGATACCTTAGTGGGATGGTGGGATACCATTGTTGTAAGTTCAATTAACTTAATCTTCTATCAACAGAAATTGGAAGTACTTTAATAAACCTCTATTTTTTCTTTGGAAAAGGATGGTGACCATTAAGTTAGTTAATGAATCTTCTTCATGAAGGCAATGAAATTCCATTTCATTTGTTCCAAAACAGAAAAAAAAAATCTTCTTCATGAAGCATCAATAGCAATGAATCTTCTTCATGGGGCATAGCCATTAGTAATGAATCTTCTTCATGAAGCAGATAAATTAATATGTGTTGACAATTTGATATGAAGGCAAATTAGTGAAGGCAAACCCTGGATCAGGGCACGGTAAGTAAGACAGACAGCAAAGGKTTATTGCCACAAAGAGTAAATGTATATTTGCAGCACTGAACTTACACATGCGAGAGATTTYCACCTCCTTCTGGGGGGGCTCAATATCACTATCCTATCACACCCAAACATGCACTATGTTGTTTTATTTACAGCCAATTAATGATACCCATTGAAATCATTCGATTACTGCATATTGGTACTGCAACTGGGAATGTCTCCATACTTGCAAAATTTGATATGCTAAAATAGAAATTTACATCTATTTTTTAYTTATAGAACCTTCAAAACATTTGTCTCCCACCCCTTGCCCATCAAATGTRCYCCATACATAAGTTAGTYAATCGACCAATYACCAAGTCGAWTAAAKWTTAAAACCTACWAAACTAAAATTTAAAATGCCCATTGTTTGACATGYTAAGATTGAGCACTTATAATCCATGTTTGGCAAGTATCATATCTTTTTAAGGGCAAGGGTGTACTTTAGATGTTTTAATGGGGAACACCTTCAAGACAATGAGACATGTAGTCAAACTCAAACTTGGACATTTGAGTTTTGGAAGTTTGAAACTGAAACTACACTATATTAAACCAAAACATTCTACATACAATGGGGACATTTGTCCYATAGGATTGTTGATGCCCCATGCATAGACAAAGAGTCTCTAGACTTCACCCATAAAAAGCAAAAAAATGCATTTGCTGTGGTCATTTTACTCCTAAGCCCTCTATTCTACCATTTTTTTTTTGTCAGTACAATAATATCAAATATCCATGTTAATCCCTAAAGGTTCATGCATTCAAAAATTGAATGCGCTTTGGTTAACCTTAATTGGAATTTCCATGATAATTACTTTTAGTATTTAATTTAAGCTTAGAAAAGTTTGTTTCTATTTTATTTTACTATTTAGAAAAATAGAAAAATAGATTGCAATTGCAAGCTCAAATTGCATCATTTTTTTCCATGCAATATCATACAATATTGGATATTGGATATTGGATATATTTCATTTGTATTTTTTAAAATGTTTTATAAACTCATATTAATCTATTATGTTTTTCATTATATTTTTCATTTATAGTTAATATTTCAAATTATTTAAATATTAAATATAATTGATATAATTTTATTTTTATTTATTACTTAAAAATATTACAAAAACTTGAATTTTCCATCAATCGGGCCATCAATCTTTTAATATTAGCCAACATCAAGAGAAAATATACATTTTTACCAGTGAAAAGTATTACTATGTAGGCTAACACTTTACAAATCAATGATGTAAAAAGATAAATTTAGCTTGATAGTGGCATTTGACTAAACACAAAGAACAAGACTGTGTTTTTGGTGCATAGAAATTTTTGGCACGCTAATGTGAATAATGATCTATGTATTTTGGGCTAAAATTTTAGTAGAAGGTGTAGACTAGGAATGTCTTTCATATACACTAAATTTTATGAAATTTTGAAATATGAGTACAAAGTTATGGCATGATATGTTATTTATTTTGTGTAAATTACTGGTCTCGCATATATAAAAAAATCACTTTTTTTAGAAACAAAAGTTTGAAATTGGTATTCTAGATTTATATATATGAGGAAAGTTTTGAATCATTCCATTTTGATCAATGAGATGACAATTATGAAGWGTTTCAGTTTGTAAGTAGTTATGAATTCTCTGCTCTAAAAGAAACTTTAAAGTCTTTAATTCAACTCACTTTACAAAGTTTTTGAAATAAAATAAAACCATAGGATGTAGATTGTTTATTATAGCATTGCAACCATTGGGATTGGCATTTTTCAATTCCATAACTAAATTCTTAACAATTTTGTATTTTGTATCATTCTTTACTTTCTTTAACTTACTATTGTTTCCTATATGTTGTACAATTCGAAATGATTCAAAATATTGCAAACATGTAACCAACTCGCCTTGAAGAGTGAATTAAAAGAAGCACCACCATTTTGGACATTCTTTCATACAAATGTGACCTTCTCAAATATTGCTGTTTTTTTTTGTAGGGCCAAAAAAACGATTTTTGCCAATTCAAATGCTAATATCTTCAAATCTACTTGGTGGAAATTTCTGAACTTTTTTCTACATCTTTTCAAATTAGTGTACTATAAGACCCTACGATTACATATGTCCAATTTTTTTTTTTCTTTCTAAAATTTGGGAGTTATAAATTGTTTTTGTCGAAAACATAGTCATGGAACTATAAAGGTTAAAAGTCATTGTGAAGATTATTTTAGGCATACAATATAAAATAACTAATTGAAAAAAAAGTCATCACACCAATCTTCATTTCCACTTATATCCACTTCAATAAATTTTCATAGGAAGAAAAAATGAATTGGCATTTAACCCAAGTCATTTCATATTTTTTGGACCTTCAAGGAATTAGTTACAAATTTTTGAAGTTGTAATGCAATGGTCACTGAAAGCGACCACCTCCTGAAATGTACATTGTTGGTACATTGAAGAAAGCAAAATGTACCAGCATGATCGCTTTTAGAGCATGGGTGCTTTAAGAGCAAACTACCTTGTCACGTACACACTAAAAATATAAGATTAATATTTTAACACAATTTGAAAGGTCTAATTTCGCTTAATCATGATATTCAACCATTTCGCAAATGGCTTTAGAGTAAACCGGCCAATTACCACACAGTTCTAAAAAAACACACAACAAACCCTTCCAACAACCAAACACTTACCACACAATTCAACTATCAATTCAATTGAGATGGAAACCAAATCCTATATCACCGCCCAATGACCACACAATGTGTGGTGAAGGGATGCAAGGAATTTTTAAATAGATTTCAACTTTATTGCCTTAAAATCACAATAAAATTTGTAGGACAATTTTTTTTTTTTCCATTCTAATTTTTGAAAGTGAATCTTAAAATGACATTTAACCCTTGAACGCAACAGCGGATGTTTTGTGTCCGATGAATGACGGGGAATCAAACCGTGTAGGACAAAATTGTGACTTTTCATCCTCGATATTAGGAGTGGAAAGGGAAGATTTTTTCAAGTACTTTGACTTCCAATGAGTATATTTGGCTTTTCAAAATAGATGATGTCACACGGTTTAAAAATTGCATGATTTCCACAGCCACCGGTCCGTCCTTTAAGGGTTAACAATCACGTCAAATTTCAAAACATGCAAGTCTCTATATTTACGTGGAGAAGGATTTGAATCTTCTGTGTGCCGTGATTGGCAAGTTTACTCTAATCCTCTACTAGTTAAAACAATTACAAAATCCCTTATAATCACAATCACCTAAGACACGATAATAAAGAGCCCTCACAAGCACCCCTTCCACCTACTCATCTTCACCAGGTTCCAGGTACAGAAATGACCACATAGTTGCTGACTCCCTTGCTGAGTCAATGCCATGTCGGCATATTTGGACTTTCCCAATAGGCTGATGCCTCAGGTGTGCAATCAAATTTTCTTTTCTTATCTGTTTATCTTTTCTTAGCAGGAGTCACACTATTTGCACCTAGACTGAGTGTTGCGGGGACAACACATGGTGCAGCATTGCCTTGCCTTGCCTTGCCGCTGCCAAACCCCAACCCCATACCCAACCCAACCAAATCCCAGGCCCTGGAAGCCAAATACCTGAGCACAGTAATCAGAATATCGACATTGGGATGGGAGCTGTGATATCTTTGTCTGTGCCTTTGAAATGGGGCCATGACCATTGGTCAATGCCCCGGCGGATGATGATGAGAATACCGATGGATGGATGGACGGATGGTGAGTCCCTCCGTTCCTCACTCCGTCCATCATGTAACGCTCCTCTCGTGTGAATTTGTCCGTCCGTCCGTCCATCCATCCATCCATCCATCCATCCATCCATCCATCCATCCATTTGTCCATCCATCCATCCATCCATTTGTCCATCCATCCATCCATCCATTTGTCCATCCATCCATCCATCCATCCATCCATCCATCCATTTGTCCATCCATCCATCCATTCGTCCATCCATCCGTCCATCCATTCGTCCATCCATCCATCCATCCATTCGTCCATCCATCCATCCATCCATCCGTCCATCCCTCTGTTTGTCCATCCGTCCGTTTGTCCATCCACTGAAAATCCGGGTGGGTTTAGTTGGGGGGCAATTTCTTGGGATGGCCTCTGGGATGTTCCATGGCATGTGAGGAACCTGATCATCAGTTGTTATTGTTATTGTTTGCAGTAGCCAATTTGGGACACCCCGGGGGCATGCTTGCCTGCACAAGAGGGGTGCGTGAGGACCCTCCCTGAAGACACTTGTTCATGATGGGTCTCTCGTGTGCTACGTCTGCTATTACAAGGGCAAGTAACAACTTGCAATTCCAGGGACTGRAGCTAATAATCTGATCCAAAGTCCTGGTTGCTGTAAGTTAAAGCAGAAACCAGGACTGTCCCAGATGGTGTGAAGCACCACAAAAAAAAGTGGTTTTGGTTATAACGTATCATGGACTGTACACCTAATTGCGACCCTCTTTGCCAAACCAGTCCCCAAAGATTCTTGATTAAAGTGTACACCCTCTTCAACAAGATGGAACCAAGGATGGATTTGGGATCCACTTCTGATGTGCACCTTTGAAAAATTCTCAGAAAATTTGTAAGGTGTCCTTAAAAGATAGGCTAGGAGAATCTAGAATCTTCTTTGAATGGCCTACAAGACCCTACAAAGACAAAGACACTTCAGTGATAAGAACCGGCCTTAGAGGCTTACTTGGATGCTTTTAGGTGCATTATCCGCAATGTAGTATAAGATGTACGTTTGAGAGGAGATCATGCTTTGATCATGTAGACCTTAGTGTGGGGTTCTCAGGAAATGAATTTTATTTTATTTTATTAACTTGAATGAAGCCCACTTTGGTAGAGGTATCAACTAGGAGTTGGATATTTAGATCCGGAAGCCATATAATCATTTCCTTCATTAGCATTACCATGTCCTTTTTTTGGTAGAATCTTGGTTGAGTATACTTGCACAAAATTCAATCATTGGGGGTRATGTTTGGTAATGTGAAAGTAGAGTCTCATTACAGAAATTATATCATTCATTGCTTCTCCCATGCCTCAATATTTTGTTTCTCATAATGAGTCTCTACTTTCATGTTACGTAGTCCTTAACTGCCTCAAAGAGAGATTGGAGTTCTTCTGCTGCCAGAAGTGGCCTACATGCGCAAACTGGACAGCTGGTCTCTCTTGCTGTGGGACAGTTCTCTTGCTCCAGTGGAGTGTATTGGACAGAAATAACTTACTMAATGGAAATCAATTCATCTCAGTTGCCAAATTCAAAAAAAAAAAWATGAGAAGTGTCCCAATCAATAGGCTTATCTACTGACTGAGAAATAAAAATAAAAATAGGGTGGTACCATTAYCATACCCAAGTGCACAGGCCAGCSAAGTTAGAACATCCTATGCCATGCAATTGGGTTGCAAGGCCCTATATCATTAGATTGAAAGATGGATGCCTCCCACACATACATTGACAGAGACCTTCCACACAACTCTAGAAGCCTTGCACAGTGCGTTTGGAAAAATAAAATGATTCCATTTCACTTCAAAATGCCACTGCAAATTTTTACTCCTTCGCACACACGAGGATAATTTCGTTGCCCTAGATGAAAAATTCGAAAGCTCAAGTATATCATACATGTTAACTTATCCATTCCATTCCACCAACATCCATCCGCACTTGGAAAGAGAGGGCTGAGTGAGCAAAGAAATTGGGGAGGACAGTTTTCTTGMAAACCATCCATCAATTGTTGGAGTGATCCACTGGATTGAATCTTGGATCTTGAAGGGGAGAGGTGCCCTGGCTGTCCTCCCTGGCACTTGAGTGAAAAACACCCCATAAAAACACTAATAAAAGCTGTCCATTTCTTGACTTTCCCAATCTTGATGACCCTCACATTCTTGAACAGAGRCTCATAATCAACACCCACAACGTCCATAAACAGGCAGGGAAGTGTGGAAGTAAGTTAATAACTTAACTTAACAAAGTCGGAGTGAAAAAAAGGCTCCATTTTTTTCACCCCCGCGTATGGTAGCAGAAGAAGTAGAATAGAATAAAGTTTAATTGCTGGGGAGAATGGTAAGTCGTACACGCTCTGGGCACCCGGGACTTGGCCTTTATGAGGCAAGGCTGACACTTCCCACGCGGCTCGTGGGAGGCTCCTGAAGCTCTCTGTCTGTCYGATGAAGTGACATAAGCTTAGAGAGCGAGTCTGCCTGGGAGTCTCGCAGACGCCAGGGAGGGTGTCTCTGCAAATTGGATTCAGATTGATCATCTGTGGCCAAGTTGCAGGACTTGCTGCAGCTCCAGCCACTGAGCTACTCATCAAGCACTTGCACCAGCTATGGAGCCTAACCTAAATTAGCCTCTAGGTAGCCTAGCCTAGCGTAGCCTAGGGCTGTAGCCTCTGCCTACCTATGTTGCATACCTACGTACTGGAGTTACTTTCATTCATACATACAGCAGCAGAATATTATTCTCCGCTTGAGTGCAGCTTGACCACGGCGGATCGGAGTTAGGGTGGTAGAAAGGCACACACCCTGGACTCATTGCGAGTTATCATTGCAGCTGCAGTTAGCTCACGTCTTGGAGGAGGGGGAGGGAGGGCTAGCCAGMCTCTTTGCAAACGAAGTGAAGSAAGGGCAGGTTGGTGGGAAGCTGKCCWYKGAACGTCGGTCTCKCTGYGTAGGTGGCCATTGAGTGCAARAGCATCCTGGGCGGCCGGWGTTGGTGTGTGCTCATGACTGGAAGGCTCTGCGGCAGATGCTCGTTKGTAGCGTTAGTAGATCATTGGCGACGGTCTTCTTGACCAGCAGCAGGTGCTCTTTCGAATTTTTCTGAGTCTCACGGCATAGTTGGAAATGCATGCTTGAGGTTGATGAGTGTGTGTGTTTGTGTGTGGATGCTCGATCGCTCGCTCTAGTAGTTGGGGGTACGGTCAGTTTGGGGTTGTCAAATATGGAGCTTGTGGAGAGCGAGCCTACTTTGGTTTTGGTAGCTCTCTTGGTTTTGGGGAGATGACGTTGGGTGGTCGAAGATTGAATGGGTTTTGATTGAAGRCGTGKGGTGTGTCGTSGYGAGGGACAGRCAGGAGAGATATGGCGTGGGTTTGGCTTTCGATTTTCCGTTAAACAAAAAWACACCCATGYTTAGAATRTACGTGTGGCSTCGTGACCATGTGACCTTGCTCGATTRRACACTAATTTARTTTGGGTTGTAGWTAGCTAGTTTCAATGATCACAGCCGAAGAAATCAATTGATTGATTGATCGAGGAGTTTTCGATACAACTGAAGGACGGAGGCCCATCAAGATGGCAATGCACGCATGATCATTGCAGAATATCTACGTCTTTGGTGCGGAGGTTTGCCGTCGAAACCATGAGCCGCAATTAGAAGAGAAGAGCAGAACAGACCCGGGATTGAATGGATTAACGGTTGATTCCAAGCACCAGGAACAGCAAGAKAGTCCAATTTGTTGGTGGTTGTGCATGTCCAGCTGCAAGCGACGGCGTGGGATTAGCTACCTTGAAGCTGCTGCCGTCTTCCTCACGGGTCACAGTTCACGTGTTGCACCTGAGAAAAGCAATGCACGTCACAATTGCGTGGCAAACCGGMAGTCGAGATCGAAGCGCACTCTAAGGACACACCATGGAGACTCAGGTCTGAATACCAGGCAAGCACGCAGTCGCGGAGAATCCAACCAAACCTTGCAGGTGATCAAATTCTTGCCCACTCAGCCAGTCGCCATGAGAACAAGATACTGCATGTCCGTTACACTTCGTAGCTTGTATCGGAAACTGAGATTGCGTAATTTCTGTTGCAATGAATCAATAATCCGGGGCGCCTGTTGTAGAGTCTGCCAATGCCGTAGTTGTTGCAAGTGGAGGGCCGGGAGTTTGGGTGACTCTGAGCCATTTCCGGCGTCGTTTGCAGGCTCTAACCTTGAAGTCATGGACGTGAGGGAAGCGCTGCGCTGCGAGGTCTAGAGCCACGCGAGGCGGGCTTTTTTTTCTAGCTATGGGAGGAGGTCCGTGGCATCCGACGTTCGCGTTGGTGCTCATGGCGGTGCTGGCGTCGAGGGCGTTAATTGCAGACGTCGCGGCCGTCACCGACGCCGCGGCCGGAAGTGCATTGCTGGCGTTCAAAAGTGGGCTCACTTGGGACGGCCCCAGCGACCCACTCGCCACTTGGGTCGCGGGCGTCGACCCCTGCAGTTGGGATTTCGTCACCTGTGACCTGCTTTCGCAGGTGACCGGCCTCTCTCTCCATCGCCTGGGTCTCCGGGGCACTATCTCCCCGGCGCTTTGCAACGTGAGGACGTTACAGCACCTCGATCTCAACAGCAACGCCTTCTCGGGCTCGCTTCCTCCGCAACTCGGCCAGCTCGTCGCGCTCCAGTACCTCGACTTGAACTCGAACGAGCTCTCCGGGCCACTGCCCCTCTCGTTGTTCACKCTCGCAGCGTTGCAATACGTTGACCTCAGCTACAACGCACTCGCGGGCCCGCTCCCGGCCGCCGTTGGGGCGCTTCGGAGCGTGATCACGCTCATCCTGGGCCAAAACTCGTTCACGGGCAACATCCCTGCGCAAGTGGGGGCCCTCGTCACGCTCAAGCGCCTCGACCTCAGCTTCAACTCCTTCCTGGGCACCGTGCCGCCGCAGCTCGAAGGCTTGGTCAACATGGAAGACTTGAATTTGAGCGCGAACTCGCTCTCCGGAGAAGTCCCCGCGCTGCACATGATGACGAATTTGTACCGGGTCGATGTGAGCGGCAACCTGTTCTCCGGCCAAATCTCGCCGTTGCTGGCGTCGCTGCGGAACCTGCAGTCACTGGACTTGAGCAACAACTCCCTCTCGGGGTCCATCCCCGTGGAGATCTGGGGCATGACGTCGCTCATGGAGCTTGCGCTGGGCGCCAACGGCGGCCTRGTGGGGAGCATTCCGAAGGAGATCGGCAACCTTGTGAACTTGACGAGCTTGTTTCTCGGCACGTCGCTGTTGAGCGGTCCGATACCGGAGGAGATCACGCTCTGCTCGAAGCTCGTGAAGCTCGACCTCGGCGGGAACAGCTTCAGCGGCTCCATGCCGACCTCCATCGGGAATTTGAAGCATCTCATCACGCTGAACTTGCCAAGCACGAAGCTCACGGGCTCCATTCCGCCGTCCATCGGGCAATGCACGAGCCTCCAAGTGCTTGACCTTGCGTTCAACTACTTGACGGGCGCGCTTCCTGAGGAGTTGGCCTCCCTCCAAAACGTGATCTCGATTTCCATCGAGGGTAACAAGCTTTCGGGTTCCTTAGGGCCCTGGCTTGGGAAGCTGCAAAACATGTCGACGTTGCTGCTGTCGTCGAATCAGCTCAACGGTACCATCCCGCCCGAGCTTGGCAACTGCGCGAAGCTGAAGAATCTGGGGCTGGATGATAATCAGTTCACTGGCATCATACCTCCGGAGCTTTGCAACGCCGGTGCGCTGGAGGTCGTGACGCTGAATAAGAATTTGCTGACGGGGGAGATTACGGACACTTTTCTGCGATGTCTCACCATGACGCAGCTCGATTTGACGTCCAATTTGCTGTCAGGTTCCATTCCTACGTATCTCGCGGAGCTGCCGAGCTTGATCATGCTGTCGCTGGGGGCGAATCGGTTCACGGGAACCGTMCCGGACTCGCTCTGGAGCTCTCAGAGCTTGCTGGAGGTGCAGCTCGAGAATAACGAGCTGACCGGGGAGTTGTCGCCCTTGATTGGTGAAAGCGTCTGGTTGCAGTACCTCGTGCTTGACAACAACCAATTTTATGGGGCCATCCCGCCGGAGATTGGCAGGTTGACGTCGCTGATGATCTTCTCCGCGATGGGGAATAGGCTGAATGGCTCGATTCCGGTGGAGCTTTGCAATTGTTCGCAGCTGACGACGCTCAATTTGGGCAACAACTCGCTTACGGGTCCTGTGCCAAGGCAAATCGGAAAGCTTGTTAATCTCGAGTACTTGGTGCTGTCGCACAACAACCTCACGGGCGAAATTCCCATCGAGATTTGCACCGACTTCCAGGTGATTCCCATCCCCTTCATTTCAAATTGATGTTGGAAACTATAGGWGATTAATGAAGGAAACTGTCGAAACACCAARGTCCTTCAGTTACGTCTTRTTAGTCCCAAGAGGGTAAAAWGGCATCATGCGTTATAGCTTGAACATCCAATTTCATTTKCTTTTGACCAACTCATGCARTGTTGATATATCCACTGATCAWGGTGATAWAAAGTTTGGCCTYGTTTGCAWTATTCAATATAYGAYCAATCCAACTAGTCATTTTGAAGCCATAAAATCTGAGTTCTTTAGGATTTAAGATTGATCTGTCGTCTCTTACTCAGTGTCAGCAATAAATTTCATGCAATCTCACATTGCGCGTCTCCAATAGTTTCCCAATTGAAGTTTTCTGGTGTCTCTMAAGTAATGTGTCAKCCATGAATTTCTTGCAATCTYATCATTYTACCTGCACCGACTTCCAGGTGATTGCCATCCCCGTCACGAGCTTCCTCCAGCACCACGGCACCTTGGATTTGTCCTGGAACCACCTGAGTGGTCCGATCCCACCGCAGCTCGGTGACTGCTCGGTGTTGGTGGAGCTCATCCTCGCGGGGAACCACTTCTCCGGGCCCTTACCCCCGGAGCTTGGCAAGCTCACCAACCTCACCACTCTCGACGTCTCCTTCAACGAGCTTAACGGCAGCATCCCGGCGCAGCTCGGCGACTCCCGAAAGTTGCAGGGGATCAACCTGGCGGACAACGCGCTCTCGGGCACCATTCCCCCCCAGCTCGGCAACATCAACAGCCTGGTGAAGCTCAACCTCACGCGCAACSAGCTCTCTGGCTCGCTCCCCGCTGGSCTGGGCGACCTGACCAGCCTTTCCCACCTGGACGTGAGCGACAACTTTCTCAGCGGGGAGATTCCCAGAGCCTTGGCCAACATGGTGTCCATTGTGGGTCTGGATATGTCCAACAACCACCTCAACGGCAGCATCGCGGGGCTGTTATCCGAAAGCACGGTGTGGCGCCAGATGCAGTCGCTGAACCTCCGCAACAACGAGCTCTCGGGCACCATCCCCGCCTTGGTGGGCAACCTCTCCGGACTCGCCATTCTCGACCTCAGCGGCAACAAATTCTCTGGCGCCATTCCTGACGACATTGGGAATTTCTACCAACTGGTCTACTTGGATCTTTCCAACAACAATCTCAAAGGCCATTTCCCGGACGGTGTCTGCGCGCTTCGCGTTCTCTCRTTTCTGAACGTTTCCAACAACATGCTCTTCGGGCGTATTCCCAACACGGGAAGCTGCCACGGGCTCACGCCCGCGTCGTTCCGGGGTAATGCCAACCTCTGTGGGGTCGTTTTGAAAGTGGTTTGCACAGAAGCGGATCTGGAGCGATCGGGGAGGCTGAATCACGTCAGTCGAGCGGCGATTCTCGGCATTGTCTTGGGCTGCACACTGTTCACCTTCAGTTTCATCTTTTTCATTTTCCGCTACTGGATGCTTCGGCGACAGAATGGATTGCCCAAGGACATGGAGAAGATCAAGCTCAACATGGTGACGGACGCGGACTCCTGCGTGACCTCCATGGGGAAGTCCAAGGAGCCTCTGAGTATCAACATCGCCATGTTCGAGCGTCCCCTGATGCGKCTGACGCTCGCGGACATCTTACAAGCCACGAACAATTTCTGCAAGACGAACATTATCGGCGACGGCGGCTTCGGGACGGTGTACAAGGCGGTGTTGCACGACGGCCGGATCGTGGCKATCAAGAAGCTCGGCGCGTCCACAACGCAAGGCACCCGGGAGTTTCTCGCCGAGATGGAGACTCTGGGCAAAGTGAAGCACCAGAACCTGGTGCCGTTGCTGGGCTACTGCTCCTTCGGCGAGGAGAAGCTGCTGGTGTACGAGTACATGGTGAACGGCAGCTTGGACCTCTGGCTCCGCAACCGCGCCGACGCCGTGGAGGTTCTGGACTGGAGCAAGCGCTTCAAGATCGCCACGGGCGCCGCGCGCGGGCTGGCGTTTCTGCACCACGGCTTCATCCCGCACATCATCCACCGCGATATCAAGGCCAGCAACGTCCTCCTGGACGAGAATTTCGAGCCCCGTGTCGCGGATTTCGGGCTCGCGAGGCTCATCAGCGCGTACGAGACCCATGTGAGCACCGACATCGCAGGGACGTTTGGGTACATTCCGCCCGAGTACGGCCACTGCTGGAGGTCCACCACGCGCGGGGACGTGTACAGCTATGGCGTGATCCTCCTTGAGCTGCTCACAGGCAAGGAGCCCACGGGGAAGGAGTTCGACACCATGCAGGGCGGCAATCTGGTGGGATGCGTAAGGCAGATGATCAAGCTGGGAGACGCGCCCGACGTGCTGGATCCCGTGATTGGCAACGGGCCCTGGAAGAATCAGATGCTGCAGGTGCTGCACCTGGCCAACTTGTGCACGGCCGAGGAYCCGGCCAAGCGACCCACCATGCAACAGGTGGTGAAGACCCTCAAGGATGTCGAAGCGGGCTCCCCGTTGATCCCCTCGCTCAGCGCTTTGTAACTCCATGCACTCTCAGGTCAGTTGCCGATCATTCACGATTCATTCCTCACAACAATGCATGTCACCAGGCTAGCTCCAGAAGCTCTTACTAGAGCTTCGTTTGCTTGACCGCATTTTACACAATGTTACGGCGTGACTAGCCTCCAGAAGTGCATGACGCACAACAGCGAAATCTCCATCAAGCAAACCAAGCTTAAGTTCGCAACTTAAGCTTGGTTTGCTTCATCGCATTCGACCCGGTGAAACCTTTTCTCTTTCTGATATCACTCTGATATGGTTTCATGATATCAACTTACTGTACWCTGACTCTTCGCGAGCTWCATTTTTACAACCTGACCTCTAAAAAACCTCCTTCACTAYTTGGGTGCGCYCAGTTGTCAAAGTTGCTCATGCTTTKTGCACTTGTGATGCAGCGCAGGGATGTAATCTGTTGAGAGCAACTCCAACATGTACATTGGAATGGCCAATGCTAGGCCGCCAAACTACCGCATGCTGTTAACATTAACTAGATTATAGAGGTAAGGTTTTCCCTTAAACGATCCTGTCATTTGAAAACACAAAGCTAAATCCAAGTGTGGACGCTCATTAGGCTCATGAGGTTGTCTTTTTCTAACATTTGAATATGTGATGAAAGTTTAGGAGTCCGTGCTCATTAAGTATGTTCACATTTTGAAACATTGAAATTGCAGTGTTTATCAAAATTTTGGGTGACATGTCGTGAGTATCACAATTTAGAGTGGAGTTATGCTCCTGTAATCTGAGTGTGAATGTCTCAGTTTCTTACAAAGTTGTGATTGATTCATTGTCCAGGRTTACAAGATGGGGTCTCATTTTGTATGGAGGCCATCGACAAGTAAGATTTTAGTAGAGCCGAGATATACCATCTTTGTAGCAGTAGACATTGWTCCTGATTGCAGCCATTTTATTATGATTGTACCATTAGAGGTTGACCRTAGTTGTAGAGAAGTTGAACTCCCTTGAGGGTAAATATGTGCCATTTGTATATACAGTAAGTGAATTTGAAATCTTCACTGAGACCGAGTCTGAGCGGTATTTGCCTACCTAATTACATTAAAAAACTGCAACTCATGAGATTTGACATCCGGTTGATATKTTGAAAGGGATATGCGAAAYGTCTACAGGATCAACAATCCTACTTGTCGTTTGAAAAACTCCACCAAATAGCATTTAAACTTCAAATTTCTTCACTCTGTATGCTCCCATTTTGCTGCTACATATGAGTGAAAATTTCACCGTAGATTTATATTTTGGTGTAGAATATCATGTTGGAAACCAAATATCTGTATAAACTTGTAATCAGAAAGTCAATAGATTGTGGTTAGAGACCCAAAGTTCAAACCATTTTGGTGTCCATTTGGGGAATTTTTCAAATTTTTGATTTGGTGATGAAACTAGAGGTAGTGGAATCAACCTCAAATTCACTTCATTTTGTAAGTGGAATCAAATTCAAAAACATTCATTAACATGGATAAATTCAGATCAAGAACAATGAGCGACAAGTTCCCCAAATACACTAACAAGTACAGTAATCTGGTTATGAAACATGTTACTTAACCCCTCGTCCCCGAAGGAGACGAAAGTGTCCTCACACAGTCTACAGTCCAATTTGAAGCGCTCTAACATTTGCATCCAATGTCTGATTTCAATCAACCTTGCTGGAAAAGTTGTGTATACTAGTCTAGTTTTTATGGTAAAATTTTCAGATCAATTCAAGATGTATTGTGTTTGTGAAAGTCATTCAAAGTTCTCAGGTTCAATTTGGGTTCATCACACTACATTGTGATGGTGGCAACTTTGGGGGATTGTATCTTTCTCATCAATGCAGTTCAATGAACTTTTGCGGTTCATAACTTCTTCATATATGATCCTTTTTCAGTAATTTTTGTTGGAAAAATTATGCTTACTAATCTCGTTTGTGTTGTAAAAATTTTAGATCCATAAAAGACGTTATTAGTGATTGAGAGGCATTTTAGTAGGAGGTTCAGCCACAAATGCAATGTTTTGCTATTGATTCCACTGTTTTTTGACATTTTAGATCCATTTTGCAGGCACAATGAGTCATTTTAATGATATTTTTTTTCACCAAAGTGTTTATGTTTTGGTTTTGAATCACTTTGTAGTGTAAAGTTTTTTCATTTGAGTCGGTTTAGAAATCGAATTTCACCTCCAAATGTGTTCTTAAGAAAATTTTAGCACCTTTCTTCAACACTAAAACATTGCAATCTTTCAATCTATATGGTCAAATGACCCCAAATTTGTTCCTTACAATCTACAACATGCACAATACAATATTATACGGTTGAGATCTTCATAACTTGATGAAAGTTAGACTTTTAACACTTGCAAAGGGAGGATGCTTTTAAGCATGGTTGGACCTTTGGCGATGAAGGCTAAAGCATTTAGAAATGAAGCCATTTCTAAAGGACTCGTAGGATAGCTGCTTTCACTACTAAGGTACACATGCCAATGAATACTGAAAATAAGTGGCACATTGAACTGTCCGGTGAAGCGCATTGRCAATTGTTCAAAATAGATACAAAATTATGTGAACTCAAAGTGAGATAGGTCACGAGTTTTTACACTACCTTAATTTTATTGTTGTACTGGGCCATTAGAATTCAGTATTTCCAATATASTAAGATTTCACTAGTACCCACAGACTAAGAAAATGGTGCTAAGTCGTACATGCCAATGACCAGTCATTGGCATGTGTCCAATATTTGAGGTCTGATTCTTGTGCCCCAGTGTTTTTTTTTCCGGCGATTTGGTGCAAAATTGCACCAAATTTTTTGACCTAGCACCAAGCCTATAGGAAATTTTTAGTAGAATTTTGGATGAAATTGACAAAAAACTTCAAGTTGAAGAAAAATCTTGGATGAAATCGCCACATTGTAAATGAAAATAGAATTATAGATACGTAGTATCACATTTTCTATCCAGTACGTGGATAAATGTTAAACTTGGAGCACCACCGTAACATTTAATATCGCCACTTCGCCACTTCATGGAAAATGAAAAAAACCCCACTGTTGTGCCCTCTCTGACCAAAGACTCAAAAATTAGCTTATAATGTACAAATGTGTAAGCATAAGAACTGGTTATGGTTATGGCCAAGCCTATACTTTAGTATCTGATTTTTAATTTGAAGTTTAGCCTACATTGTACCTTATGAGATCCCTTGTGCGTTCTGCATTCATTTATGCATTCTTGTGCGTTTGGGGTGGACTTGTATTTGTCCAATTATCGTTTGTGATACCTTCCATGATTCATAATCACGTCTGCCTTTGGTCCTGCAGGATTTGTTCAAGCGAATGAATGCTGAACTCAAGAAATCAATGGATGCCACGCCGAGTAATTAAAAACAAACAGGTCTATGGCGTTTTTCAGTATTCRAAGTTGAATCATTACCATGACGCACATCAACCTATCCAAAGTTTCTGATTTGGTGTTTATGGCCCCAGTGATATGAGTTGCAGAGGTTTTGAGGAAACTACGCCGGGCTGGCTAGATTGGAGAATTTGTGAGCGTGCACGTGAATCCTAAACACTTATGTACTGTAGAAGAGTCATTATGTACGTTGGATTATCAATCTATGGATTGCTTTCTCTATGTCAGGTTATGACGACATTCATTGTATTCATTTCGTGTAAGCTCCATTTTCTGATGGACTTGAGCTATTTTCGTGCGAAGAGCGGAACATCCAAATCGCTGTTGATGGAGGCCGGGTTTGTCGACCACAGGTAATAGCGGACAGGGGTGTATCTCGTATCAAGGAGCATCCTRTGAAGGAACTGAAGGTTTGTKAAAGGAGACGCCGGTTCCATCATAAGCCATCATCATTTTCTGTAYACATTCCATTCTTATTTCGAAATGCAGTGAAACGATGCTGGCTTTAATCTTTGTGTTGGTGCTTTCCTTTGGGGTTTACAGGTTGGTGATAAGTTCCAGTGCCTTCACAGAATGAAAATTGGCAACAGAGAAGGGAACGCGCTGTAGAGTGCTGGACGGYAGCACGTTTGATGAACTCCCTTCGCAATTCTCATTCTCCGTTGAAGCACAAGACAGAGCACTAACAGTTCCAAGCTGTCAGCTGAAAATCGAAAAGCTAGACAAAAATCTCATTTGTTGTAAGTAGCTCACGTCCATTTGTGAGAAAATCTAATGGCTGATGATTCGGCAGTATTATTCGGCAACCCTAAACTCGTTATTGGGCAGTGTCCTTACCCTCGACCTTGCAAGAAAGAAGCTACAGCTCCACATGACGATGGGGTGCCAAGAAAACCTTCGGCTTCCTTGATGTCGAGGAATATTCGCAACATCTGCCGACAACGTCGTCCTGGGAAAGCGATCGGTAGTAACTTATTAATACTCTTTTTTTCCGATTCATGAACAGGCGGACCCGGCTGACCCACTTGTTGACCTAAGCTTATTAATGCGACTGTCCATTCTACCGTTGAGCAACTCCGTCTCTCAGTCGTGTCTGTCTCTCGTTTCCTTAATTGTCAACGCCTGGCGCAACCTACTGTACTGTAATGACCTTGGCATCCGTGTTGCGGATCCTGGGGAATGATTCCATCGATGCCAAAAAGGTTATTTGCGGAGAGCAAGGAGGCAATCGGGGTTGAACCGATGACCTATCGGACTGCAGCCGATTGCTCTGCCACTGAGCTATACCTCCATCGCCTCTCGAAGAATACGCGGCGACAGGAGGATCGCGCTAGTATCCGGAAGCAGTTGAGGGGAGAAGTGGTAGCACGCGTATTTATGTGAGATTGATTGGTTGTTCTAGGGCTGGGGGACCTGACGTGCCTTCTCTAATATCACATACAGAGAAAAAGGGTGTACCTGGTCTTAACCCTAGACCGCCCACTGTCCGTTCGCGTCAGCAACACGCTGCCCGAGGTGTAGTGCAAAGAATCGGCCCTTGCTAGCAATCCGTTTAGAATCACACAAATCCACCGTTGAATTTGAAGCTCATGTTAGAGCCAATGCTACAGGACGCATAAGAGGCGGAATTGGTTACTGGCATGAGCAGATTATGACAATTGATCAACGTCCAAAAGCTGTGTCAAACGGCTTTTTTGGGGGTGAGGCAGTCCATTTCATGACGCGTGTATCCAACACAAAGAAGCAATCCAAAAAAAGTTGGGAGGAATTCATTGTGACCCCATCTATGATGCCATACTAAAAAAAATTGTGCAAAGTTCGATGAAGACAAACAAAAGGGAATCAATGAAAGCCAAGCAGCTTGTACAGGCGATGGGGGCGGCGACCGGAACACACCGGGACGTCCAGGTCGTGTCCACGGGGTAGTACCGGTGCCCCTAGTAGCACCAGCAATGTCTTGAAAACAGGACGATAGTGCCACCGAAGGAATACACAAAATCTACCTCTCGAATGCAAACATGCACAAAATTGTGAATCCAACCCAATGAACGGCAAGCATAAATCTCAGCGCACCTCATACATTTATAGAAAAAATAAAAAAAACAGTTTCAATCCAAGGGAAGGAGTCGTGGATACAAAGTTCACATTAGCGACAGTTCAAAATGAGAAAAAAAAATACCCTCTCAACACTGATTCCTACGACTTAGAACTACAAAATTCAACAATAGGCGCGACGTGTAGAAGAAGGCAGCTGCGCTCTCAATCTGTATTGGGGCTTCGTGGTGGTGATCCTCCCTAGAAGTTCGAATCGTAGCGTGGCTCGAAATGCGGCGTCCTCACCCTTTTTTTGCGCCCAGTTCGACTGAGGGACCTTGGCTCCATGAGCGGACTACTCGCCACCGTCCAAACTGACAGGAAACCACAAACATAACAAGGCGTTAGTCTCGGTGGTAACGCGCCCCGAAGTCGCGGGCCCTTAGCGCCCATTTCTTGGACGAGTGGACTTTTGGGAAACACAAATCTTTGCACATGAAGACCAAGCCGCAGGCTTTACAGTAGTCCGCTTGTCTCCGTTTGCAGATACAGCATCTACGACGAATAGTGTCGTGAGTTTGCACGAAGTGTAACGCGGACGGGTAACAATTCTAAGTAATGCAGGTTCGAGGCCGAGAGATCTTCGGCAGTATAAGGCCAAAAGCGACGTCGTACAAGAAAGTAACCCGCCGCACCTTCCTTTCTCCACGGGCACGTCTATCATGGTGGACGCACACCCAAGCGTTGTGGAGCACTGAGTCAACAACAAACATGAGATATTTGTGCCACCACTTGTTGCTATGAAATTGGGTGGTGTAACTTCCCCTCATTTGGTCAAGCAAATCGACGGCACGCGTGTTTCGTTGATATTCCACTTGCTGTGGAGTCGTTGCAATCTCCTCCTGTATCCCTTTGAGCCACCGTTTTGCAACTGCAGGACCTGTTGGGTCGGTTGAAGTACTCAAAAAAGCCACTGGTTTCGAATCGTACCACACACTTGCAGCCATTTTCCCACTCGAATGTGTAGCCCAAAAGAAAGTTGACCACGGATGCTCACCCTTCCGAAACCCACAATGCATGGACGGAAAACCAATGCGATTTCCCTTTACCGTGCCTGTAGCATAGATGCCGTGGCGTAGGAGGCCGTCGAAAAGGGAAGGACCTGTAAAATAATTGTCTACGCACACGCAATGTCCACGGTGTTGGAGACCAGTTGTGAGCTGGTGCACTACTCTTTCTCCCAAACCAGGTTCTGGTTCACCTCCACTCCTACCGAGGTATGGTATTACGTTCCACAAAAAGCCAGAATCCACACATACCGCTACCCAAAACTTGAATCCGTAGCGAGTCGGCTTTGCTGGCATGTATTGTCGACAAGGACTTCGAAATCCTCGATAGGCTACCATAATTTCATCGCAAGTCACCATTTTTCCGGGTTGTAGAGGTTCTGTGACACCGTAACAAAATGTACAAGTAACCACCAAATCTTGAACAACTTGTCGTACGTCGGGTCAGCCTTGTCACGACAGGCAGTTGCATTGTCGTTGAAGTGAATGCACCGTAGCAGTGATTCAAACCGATCCCGGGAAAAAACCAAAGGAATAATGCCGCATCGCCAGAAGACATCTTTTCACCAATAGTCTCGGATAGAAGGGGAGGTCTTCAACCCCATAAAGATGGTGACACCTAAAAAAGCCCGGATCTCTAATCTAATTCTCGAAGTCCAACGATTGCCACCATTTAGGCCTGGTGCTCTACCCCTCCTTCTGGGATCGACCAGGTTGGTGGCCGTCTGCAGAGCATACAAATTGGTTTCGGACACGATGCGATCCACTATAGGGTCATCAAACCAGCGGTCAAAGAACGAACGTGCACTGGGTTTGTTGCGAGTGAAGCATTGCGTTGGTCCTGGAAAAGGGCCGCTGAATCTTGTCTGATTGCCACTCCATATTGGTTGGGTGGTATCCCACTCCGAATCCCGATATAAATGGCGGATTCTCTCTACTACAGCCGCTTGCACTAGATCCACGAATAAGTATTCTTGATACTGCTCCACATCAAATGCCGTGTCGTCTACCTGTCCTATGTCTTCATCGTCTAGTAATATCCAATCTGAGTTATTGTCATCAGAGGAGTTATTACTTGTAAAATCAGCGTAGTCTGGAGCCCACACACTGTTGTGTGAATCCGTTGTCCAGCCATCGACCCCACCGAGTTGCTCCACCGCAGATGCTGCTGGTCCACGTCGAGGCGGTGTCATGAACTCATCCCCACTTTCGGCAAGTGAAGCAGTGTCGTTTTGGTCCAGTATCCCGCCTTGATTTTGCATTGGCCCTACGCTGATTGCCGCATCGCTGTCACTATCAATCCTTGTCTCTTCTGCCGCCATCTCTTCTACCGCCATGATGTTCACTGGAATTGTTTGCGGGAGCATGAACGGCAGGCCCCCATCCAAGTGTCCATCTTCCTCTACAAGGAGGGTCGGAGGTGAATCCAACGCTGCCAAATCAGTGGTTGAGTCAACCCAGTCCCCTGTCCTCGCAACATTGTCAAATGCAGAACGTAAATTCACCGCGCACCCAGATTGAAGTGTGGCCTCCACCAACTGTGGTTGCGTGGAGACTTGCAGCGACCCCAACGGCGACAATTGAAGATGCCTTTGTGGTGAATTGATCCCTTGCAAGACATACCTTTGAATTCTTGTAGGAGATCCACGTCTTGCCAGACGAGACCGGTGACCACCATCGGAAATTGGCGAATGTGATGGGGACCTCGAGAAATAGGACTCCTGCTGGGTACCACGCCGCAGTGTTGCTGATCTAAGAATCGGTGGCAATGTGTTGTCGACTTGAATTGGGGGCAGTACCCACCCTCTGGGCTTTCTTGGATTTGCAATTTTCTTGCCTTTATTCTTTCTGTCATGCAAAGCAAGCTCCACCCCTGCCGACCCACTTCCTTCTCCTACCTCAGTAACTGAGAACCCTAAATTCAAGCCCCCCCTTTGTAGAATTGATGTACCTTCTCCTACATTGTTGTTTCCCACCCCGGCATTCACCATCAAACCAGCAGTCCCTTCTTCCCCAATCTGAACGCCACTTCTCCCACCATTACCACACACATTCCCCCTACCACCCTTTCTGCCCCCATGTCGCCCTGATGTATCCAATTCGCTACCTACATCACCAACTGTGCTTGGGGCGGCTCCTTGGATCGGGTGATGACTCGGTGATGTCAGTATGAGGCCGCTTCCCTGTTGGCTCTCTCTCCTTGCTGCCACCAATGCTCTCCGAATGCGTCCCCGTTGTGGAGGCGGTCTGGATTTCAGATTCTCGGCTGCTTTTAGCCTCGCGTTGCGCTTCATTTTCCAACACTGTAGGCCACTGCTTTTGCTGTAAAAATTCGTTGAGGAATTGTGGAATCCCTCGATGATCACCTTCTGGATAGTGTTCAGACCAACCCAGTAACCTCCCAATCTGCCTACGGCAGAGATAGTGCCAATTTCGTGGTCCTGGATTGCTACACCATTGATAATTCCGCTTGGGTTGCGGTGGTGACAGCAAGAAATCTTCTTGCAAGCAATGAATGACTTTCTGTGCGGTAGCCTTGTTGACCCTTTTCTCCAGAGCCCACTGGAATAACTTGTCTTGAACATCGAGCACTTCCTATTTCGTAGCCCGCCCAGCACACAACGCCGTCGTCATTTTCTCCACGATCCCAACAGAATCGAAATTGTCGCTGCTACAAGGCCGTAATTTGAAGTAGTGCGCCCACCCTCAAACCCCCACTCGCCAAAGGAATGACGCTGCATTTTTCCAACACTCGTCCAAATGATGCATTCTCTTGCGCTCCCCACTCACCCTCCTCATGCACTCGCCAAAATGTACAAACTTAGCCTCGGATCCCTTCCAAATTTGTGCAACGTGACTTACAATTTGCATTCTAACGAACTAGATTCTAGCACTAGTCATCGTCGCGACAACTCCGTGCAACAATTGAGTGCTCCTAAACCTCTTAGGCGGCCAGGCAGCAATTGGCCATGAGAACCCTAACCCCTACCCAATTGTCCTTCACACTGCAAATGGATCCAAAGGCCAATGGTCCTCCACCGGCCCCTACCGGTCATTTTCTGGACATTGGGGCAAACTGCCAAGTCCTGTTTTCTTCTGTTAGATTTGTGCAAGCAGCCTACCACCTACCTTGTACAGCCAGGGTTTGCATTTACATCATTTTAGTTTGTGCAGGCAGCCCCAATTTAAGCCGTTTTTCATAACACCCACCCACCCACATCTCAGATGGCCCCACGCCTTTTAAAGTTTTGAGTGGTCAGAAAATGACCACTTGGGCGGTCTAGGGTTAAACTCACTCTCCTCTTCCACTTGACTCACTAAGGTAGACAAGCCTTTAACCYAGGGTGTTTTCAGGCTTAATAACATCATTGGTTTTGGTATAGAAATCTCAACCGTACAATCTTGTAGAGTACGTGTTGTAGATGACGTGAATCAAATTTGAAGTCATTTGACTATATAGATTGAAAGAGTATAATGTTTTATTGTTGAAAATGGATAGGGAAATTTTCCTTGAAACACATTTGGAGGTCAAAATGTGATTTCTAAACCTACTCAAATGAAAAAAGTTCAAACTATAATTAAAGTGCTTCAAAAATAGCATACACATACATTGGTGAAAGCAAATATCATTCATTTGACTCATTGTGTTTGCAAAATGGATTTGAAATGTCAAAAAATAGTTGTAGAAAATACATCCATGGCTGAACCTCCTTCTACTAAAATGCTTTTTAGTCACTCAAAACTTCTTGGATTGATGTGAAATTTTATCCATACAAACTAGACTGGTACGCACAACTTTTACAACAAAAAAGTATTGGAAACGAACACTGTATGAAGAAGATATAAGCCTCCAAAGTTCACTATAATCCAAAAATCTCTAGATTTTGAACTTCAAATTGCTTTCAAAAATTCAAAACAACTTGCACTGACATGAAACTTTTACCACAATAACTAGACTCACTTTCTACTAACATTTGACCCACTAAGGTCGACAAGTCTTTACTATGCAAACTAGCAATCTGAATATGGCTTGGGATCAATTCAAAGAAGAGTGGCACATATTTTTTTTAAAGGTTTGTGCTTGTTTTACAAATTAAATCAAACCCAAGCAGAATTATAATTTTTTGATTAAAATTGTAATTTCTATGAATTCTTGAAGTGGTCTGCCACAAAATTGCAAAAGCATTTGTAGAGTCATGAACATCCTATAAACAATCCAAAACTAGTCTCCCATGTATCTTGTGGTATTTGAGTGCTCACTGTCAAAAGATTGATACATTATCCCTTATAGGCATTAATTCCTAGAGGACAAAGGCCTTTTCAATTCTACATTAACCATACCAGATCCTTTAATAGTGACGATCTCAAGAGCATGGTCACTTTAACCCCTAAAGGTCATTGACTATGCTTTCACCAAAAACTGCCATTTCTTGTGCAAGTACCAAATTTTAGAAAAAAAACATTTTTGGACAAAAGTTACCATAGGATCTTGTATTAAAATACTTTGGGAAGATGTGGAACGAATTTCAGATTTTTTCACCATGTGGATTGCAAGATATCTGCGTTTAAAGTGACAAAAATCCTTTTTTGAGCCCTGCGAAAATCCGGGCAGCTGCACTTCAAAAGGCCACATTTGTATGAAAAAATGTCCAAAATGGTAGGTATTTTGATGTTTTAATTAGTTAAAAATAGTGAAATATAACAAAATACACAAATAAAAATTGGACATTTGTAACAACTCTACTGGAAATGGTCAGTCACCAAAAAAACACCAAAACAATAATTTATATGTTTCAAAATGCAAGCTCAAAAAAAATCATTTTGTAGACTTGCACACCACATTAAATAGTTATTTTTAGACATAATTTGGTTGTTAGCTATAAATCTACTAAAAGACTATTTCTTCCAAATTTTAGCTCAAAATTCATTTTTTGGGGTACTAATTAAAAAACTCCAAACTGGCAAGTGTGACATTGAATTGGGCTCTTTATTTGGATAGTAAATTATTTTTGAAAATTACAAAAAAAACAATCAAGGCCTATAATAATCATGAGTACCTTCCCTGTAAATCTTGAGTCATTTGGAGCCAAAACACAATAATTATGGACAAAATTTAGATTTTTTTTAAAAATTGAGACACAAAATAGGATAGGTGTTTTTTACAATCACCCAACATGAGCGCCACCATCTAACAAATTAGGCCACTCATTTAGGTCGATGAAGCTTGGAAAGAAGTATACAAAAGACATACTTAGCTTAGACAAATTCCAAAGGCATTGAGCCACTACTCCTGTCCCCAAGAGTTGTAGACACCTAAGGGATGCCTCCAACATCAAACGGAATAGTATTAGAGTGCACTAGATTCCTACCTCTAATATATACTAGAACATTATCTATTGATTTCAATAGATTTAAATCTACGTATAGATCCTCGAAAGCTCATATCATACCAAATGAATGTACATTTATTAATATCAAGTTATATGCTTCAAACTACACATTTGATCTAAGCATAGAGAAACTCAAACTTTTTTAATTAATAAAACCTCTAAAATAATACTCTACATATAAGTAAAAGTCTGGAATGTCCTGTACATTTGACTCCTTGTTGACTCCAAGATGTTCAAACTATGCAATTGATATCATTTTGGGACCCAATGAAGTTAGATTAAAAGGGGTTAGGGTGTAAATCACTTTTATCAAAAAGTTAGCTAAACCTTAGTGAGTCATGTCGATCAAATTGTCAGAATAGCTAAAACCCTTTCTAGGATAAAATACAAATATGACTTCCTATCCAATCACATATACAACTTTCAGATTGGACATTTGCAAGAATYAGTCTACCTTCACTTTTAGAGTTGTAAGCAAATTCAAAACCTCTACTTTGGTCCATAATGCCAGCATGAACTTTGTAGAGTCTCCTACACAGCGTCCCTTTGTATAACTAACAAATTTGTTTTCTATTGCATTTGAATCTTGCAGTGTTTTGTTGGCCAATTGCAATTGGTCTCCCTGTTTGGTAGCTCAATAGGGAGGTTGCTCTTTTTTTGAAAAGGCGTGCACTCTTTCATCTAATGGTACAACTTGCATTCGACTTGTCCTTGGTGATGTCGTCTGCAAACAAATGACGTGCTTCAATTCTATTTCCCTCATTTCTCTAGCCCTCACTTTCCATGTACTAGGACACTCATGATATCTCAAGTTTGTGTTAGTGCAACACAATCATGTTTTTGGCATTTGGTTTGAAAAACACAAAAAATTTGGTCCCCTAGAGGACTAACAGGCGTGCGTATAGTGATAGCATGCATTTAATAGCAATTTCAAGTGGATTGTGCATAGACTCTATGTCCAATTTATTTAGCAACATGTGCAATGCTATTAACTAATGATGGCGATACAAAGTTTGGCCATGTTTGAATTATACTATCTTGAAATGATCAATCAAATTGCTCACTTAAAAACCATGAAATTTGAATCCTTTAGGGATTGACCCATTAAGGACTAAGGATCAAATAAATTAAAATAACATTGGGTTAATTGATTGTATTGTCAACAATAATAATTAGATGGGGTTAGTTTTTGCATCCCATGAATAGTGAAGAACAGTGCATGTGTTGATTAACAAATAAAACAAGAAGGAAGAAAGACTGTATGGACCACCCAAAAGTGCTATGGAAAACAAGAATTCCAACGTTAGTCCTTTGATGTGAAGAGTGGACGTATGTTGGAATATAACACTACCAAAAAAACAGAACATGGCATTACCTACAGATGAATATAACGATTTCAATGAGACCATCATGGAACACTTGCTCCTCTTTGTCCAACACTTGCTCCTTTTTGTCCTTGTGTGTAAACCAGTACTGTGGTTGCAACAGGGTCGCACTTTTGTTAACTAGATGGACGCTCTAGCAAAGAGCTACCTACATCGTTGTAGCTCTTGCATTGCCGGAAACTCATTTCTTCCTTGTAGAAAATCAAATGTGAAAGGTCATCAACAATCATTGGAAGGCACAACATTTTGCGCTCTTTGCTAGTTCATTTGAGATTCAAGGATGATTTTGGGTTTCTACCCAAGATTAAAGCTAGTGTTAGCATTGTTGCTTAAGAATGACTCTATGTTCTACAACAATTTTTGCGCGTGGGGGTGAACTTTCGATTAATCCAATATGTCAATATAGCAATATTTGCGTAAGCTAGTCAATTGTACTAAACATGTACATTCACTTGAAATTTTTTCAAAACCCTAGGAGAAATTTTCTTACACACAAGAACTTGAAATTAACTCAAAATCCTAGGCACAATTGTCATCCCTGGTTTAGCATAGAAATTACAATTTCTTGTCGATGATGATGTAATTCAATAAGCTCCAACATGGACTAGCTAAAAGCATTCCATGCAAACCATTGACGTCAAGCCTGGACACTCGCACGCATGTAATTCACTATTGCTGTGAGCCTTGAGGACTTTGTTATGGTTCATATCATGTCACCTTGATGGTCTACAACTCCTTGTGCGCAACCTAATTTTGACTACAACAATGGGATTTTGCAATCATAACAAAAAAAACTTGGAATTGAGATCATATGCTTAGAGAGACGGAGGTTATTGGTCTCCAGACATGGAAATGGAAGGGTCATTTTAGTTTGTACATGCACCTCTTCTTCCAACACTTTGTCTACTACAATGGCAACAAGAGCGCTTAGCCTTATAGGCACCAATCAGCCAATAGACGATAGTAGTGTACGGCGCATCATTTCTTAGTCAACCAACTGATTCTCGATCCACCAAGTTTGATCCACCAAATTTGGGCTGACACACAAGTTTTGACGAACAATTAGATGGTTCAAGCAAATTGGCACTCGTTGTAGTCACATTGCGGCTGTTCATATATTTTTTTGCATGCCTATATTCAATCATTGTTTCTGCTCTAGCATCTTGCATGAATTTGGTTTCATTTTGTGGTTGATTTTGCATGTCGTTGGTGGATCTTGAATTCTGGACTATCCCTTGCAGTTTGTTGATGCAACCGTTTTTGTTGCAAGGTCAAGTGCAAGATGCTTCTGTATGCTTTGTCTTTGTTGTTGCTTTGTGGCTGCTCCTACATTGAGGCCTTTTTGTTTTGTTATTGTCTATGTTTTATTTTACTTCTGTTGTGATGGTCATTATGCTACATGTAACACAAAGATTCATTACATGAAATTTGAGGGCAAGGCAGGGCCATTTTAGGGTTGTTCTTCTTGCTGTTTAGGAATTGCAGAGAAGTCACTACTGCTAAATTTTTTTTAAATTTGCAAGATACCGAGGTCATTAGATTGTGGCAAGCGTTGACTAGGAAATAAAATTGAGGCAGACACAAGTGAGACCAAGTTGCTCTAGGATGGAATAGACAATTGTATTAGGTCAACAAGTGGGTCAGCCAGGGTTGCCTTTTCATGAATCTAAAAAAAATACTCCGAGTATCAGTTCAGTTTTCTATCTCCTAAGTTAACGTGTGTGGGGTGCCAAGATTTTGTTATGACCTAAGAGCATCACCACCTTGCTTGGCAAACAATTGATGATGCAACTTGAAAAATGTAGGGCATCCACTTTTTAGGCTGTGCAAATGAGCTAATATGAACCGCCCAAAACATTGTAAGGTTTCCTTTTCAATTAATTTTAGAAAAATTAATGGAATGTTTTATTCAAATTTTTTACAAATTCATCAAAATCAGTTCTAAAATTATTCAATGTTGTCAATAGTGACAAATTCTATTCAAAATATTATTAATTTTAATCAAAAAGTTCCTAAATAATACGGAGTATAATTTAGCACTCAACAAAGGATTACAGAGGATTGGTTGCAAGTCCTATTATACTCCTTTTGATGTTGGATTTTAAGTTCAAATGCACTCATATTTTAAGCACTAGTTCATTTTTACATGAAACACTAACACATTCATTTTTTCATAACATCTAATTTTTTATTTTTATCATAAAGATTAAAAAAAAAGGGATGGTTACGTCTGAGGTAGCCTAATCCAATACCAACCATTGACCTAATACCACCCAAATATAGGGGTGTCAATGTATCAGTGCCATTGATTCTAAAGTAAGAATCTATGAATGAAGTACATGCCTGAACTTCCCTTATCTAAAACATGTACTATTGTTATAGATTCTGACTCTAGAATCAATGGCATTAACACATTAACACCCCTACATTTGGGTGGTATTAGGTCAATGGTTGGTATTGGGTAAAGCTCCCTAGAGTGGTTCTTACGAGCTCATTTGGTTATACAATGTTATGTGGGGCCCATCTCCATGTATTGGTATTGGTGTTAATCCCTCACCTTGTGGTTGTGAACTTCAGTACTTAGGTTCAAGTTTCTTTTGGCAAATTTTGATTCTTGTCAATCAATTGTACAACAAGTGTCAGCTTTGTTCTCACACATACATTGCCTTAACTGGTGAAGAATGGTTACCGAAGTATGGTTACTGAAGTATAAGAATTTAAATTTTAAAGTTGACATTTGAATTTTGAATGCAAAATAAAGTTATAGCATGCCAAAGTGATAGCGATAGATTTCCAAAATTCCAAAATGGTTATGGAAGCATAAGAATTTATTTTTTGACATTTGCCATATGAATTTTGTGGGAGGAATAATGATAGATTTTCTTAATTCATGCTTGGAAAACATTCTCCAATAAGAATCTGTAGCTTATTAGGGCACACTTTAGTCTCAAATTATTCAAGTAGAATAGCCCATTGCATTCAAATGACCTCAATAATAGACACCTATAGACCTTCCCCATTATATATTTTTTTTCAATGTATGAGATTTGGGCCACTATCAATGACAAAAATGGAGTGATTAGTAACCTCACCAGGAACTTCCAGCTTCTCAATGTGGATTTATTGTAAGAATTGACTTCTAAGACTTTGCATAGTTCCATGAGATGAGCATTATGGATCTAGATTTTTGATGGTTATAGGGTAGTCTGGAGACTCTTTCAGGCCATGATGCACTGAGCAGTTCAAAAATTCATAGCAAATATAGTTTCAATTGATGTTGCCGAACTCCTTATTCTAGTTTCACAAAAACTGAAGGTAGGGAATGCGATGGTGTGGGGTTCTTTTCCGTGGCTTGCAAAATTACCCGCACCATTCAAGTGTCGTGAATGAAGATGGAAATGGACTGTGCATGCAAGCGGTGAATTAGGATTAATCAAGACTAGCCACCAGGGCGACAACCATGTTCCACAATCAAGAACTGGTTTTTATGTCTCAGATTCTCAAGGGAAAAATTGAGGATCAAGGAGATTATATTACACTCATCATAAACTCAAGGGGTTCTTAGAGCAATTCTAGAAGCCTTCAAATGAATGGTACACTCTTGGGAGTTAGCCTCGACTAAAACTTCATTCTGAATTCCTCGACAAGGGACAAGATGCACAGGCCCTCTAAGTGAACTGTGATATGACCTGCACTGACATTATCTATACATCAAGGCTAGTGTAATGAATACGTGAAAGGAGGACCAGCTTCAGGCCCCAACACAACCGGATAGTCAATGATCATTCMGGCTTCCTCTGGGCTTGGAAAGGATTGGTTTCAGCACACCAATCCTTGCAGCAACCGATTTTTCCATTTTCCGGTTTTCATCCAAATGGAAAACTAGGCTAAAGTGTGGGGGCAAWATCACAACTCATGCTTCTGCCAGTTGCAAGCGGGGCACTATGTTCATAGATTGCAGCTCCTGTAAGCAACACCCCAATAAATATAGAATTGAGAAAATCAAATTTTGACAGAATCGAAGACTGAAAGTAATATCTGGTAAGGAAGCAAGGAAGAAGGAAACACCACAATTGACTGAGGAAATATCTCAAATTGCTGACGGATGAAGCTTGTATAGAGGAATCTAGGATAGGAAGCAATCTTTCACTAGTGAGCAATCTTGCATTGAAAGGTATGACGTAGGCATGTGCAAGAACGAAAAGCCCAACGAAAAGMAAATGAACAGAATGTGGAAGAAAATGACCTGAAATAGAAGTTTACAAGCATACGGAAGTTTCATTGTTGCAATATTATCACCGCTCTTGCATGTAGAGCAAAGACAAATCTTAAGCTTGTGGTGGTAATAGCCAATCATTCCGCATTTYGTGCACACCTGCCACAACATGATAGTTTACAAAATAGTGCATCAATAGAGAAAACAAATGGACGCAGAAACAACAAAACTATCAGATTCTGTTCCGTCACACTGACAAGAAAGCTGCACAAAATGACAGCTTCATGAAAAATGTGCACAAGAAAGCAAACCTGGATTTGAAACTGATCACTGGATATCATAAGACGTTCTAGTATCATCATGCTGGCACCATAAGCAATCAAACAATCACGCTCCATTTCACCAAGCCTCAAACCTTCAAGAAAGGGAGACACGAGTTTTAGAGAACAATCAGGATGACACGCAATTGCAACATAGAATAGTATATGAGGACACTCAATTACCTCCTTCTCGACTTCTTCCTTCTGTGGGTTGTCTCGTGAGGACCACGCGAGGACCGCGAGCACGGGCATGCATTTTATCCAACACCTGGTTTAAAAAAAATAAAATCCTGACATCAGAAGTAGTAACGGCATAATGTACAACCAGAAAGCCCATCTCATGGCCATACGAAAAGAGCTACAGGACCCTGCTTAATTTGCATATGTTAAAAACAGACGTTGCACGCAACTGAAAATCACATGCTTCAAAAGTGACAAATGGCAACTCATTCTCCTTCGTGACGGYTACCAAGGAAGATTCATACCATGTGCTTCAACTTCTGGTAATAAATGGGTCCCATGAAAATATAAGCTTGCAAAGGATTCCCAGTTATACCTGCAAGAATGTTTGTGTGTCAAAATATGGCCAAAACGAACGAGTCATGAACTTGAAAACGAAATGAGGCCTGCATAATATTGCATGCGTAAAATTGCAGACCTGAATAGATCAAATCCTTGCCACTGTAATTGAAGCCGTGTCTCACCAACGTTTCACTGTCGMACAAAGACCACAAAAAGATCAGACTTCAATTGCGATTCAAGGATTTGCGAATTCCACGCACCCAAAACCAAGTGTGATTGGAAGAGTTGTTCATCTCCTGGAAGTAAAAGAAGATTAAATGAGATTCAAGTTCGAAGACTTTGCATCAAATGTACCTGATGGTTGATACTTTATCAGCATGCCCACTGGGCTCACCGAAGGCACTTCCATAGTGAAACTTCCCATTATGCAAACCTGCCTTTCCTCCTAGCAGCTCGATCATTTTMCCAACAGTCATTCGACTGCCACAAAACAAGGACGTCAGTTGATATCAGTATAAGCCAATGGAAATAATGAAACCACGAAGAAAGAGATGGTCGCAAAACATGTCCAGTGGACATAGGACTATTGAAACAAAATGGAAGCAGGAGAAATTTACAAATTTCAATATCAGAGGTGGAGACGAGTGAGTGCTCTTTAGTATCCTTTCTAACGACTCCATTCAGATCTCACTGCAGGAAGCGAACCTGGGAAATCCATGGGGATTCATAATCAAATCTGGGCAGATCCCACGCTCAGAAAATGGAAAATCTTCTTGTTGGACGATGGTTCCACAGACTCCCTTCTGTCCATGTCTGCTACTGAACTTATCACCAACCTGTAAACCCCAAAGATTAAAGCCAGCATCGTTTCAGTACATTTCGAAATAAAAATAGAATATGTACARAATATAATGTGCACTATTTTTTGTGCTGAGAATTAGCGGGAAATCTTATTTCTTATCATGGGTTGAAAAACACTCAAAGACTACCGAATCTGCTAAAGTTCATAAGAAAAGGCTGACGAAGAGTCGAGTACCTCTGGACGTCGAGTCTGACGAATGAGGCACTTGATGATGAAGTGGTTCTCATCGTTGCTTGTGAGTAAAACCTTATCAACAACTGCAGTTTCTCCAGCTGCTCCTTTGTAGGTTTGCGGTGTTCTCTTGTATGCCCTGTTCATAAATACCTCAGTGAGCTCATCATTTCAAAAGTATGTGGACTATATTGCATTGGAAGGTAAGGCTCAATCCTCGAGAAACCAAAATCGAGATCTGCGATTTTATATTTACAGCAAAGGCACACAGAATTCGTACGAGTCAGGCATTGCCATAGGATTGTTGACATTATTCCTAGTATCGATTGGGCTTTGTTTGTTCACGTAAATGTCTCCTTGACGTATCATCTCTCCAACTGCAGCAATCCCATCTTGGTCTTGTAACTGAACAACAAGAACTCAGGTTAGAGCCGCTGCCCACTTCAGTTRTAAGCAGTACTGTGCTTGGCAGGATAACACAAAATGAACCTACTACGGCATGAGAAGTAACAAATAAGTGGGGTGATGGGCTCTTGACCTGTTGTCTGGCAACGACTTGGATACCTCCCTTGGCCGAGCTTTGCAATTCAGGAGCCATGATTCGATCTGAGGTACGATTGGGATACTTCTTCATAGGAACTACACTCCTGCGACAACAGAGTCCGTCAGTCCAATAAGCCATACACCTCAACACACAGGAGAGAAAAATCACACACTCGAGCAAGGGGGAAGAGCATACTTCTTGATGACGATACAACGACCAAATCCTCGGTCTAAAGAGGACTTGTTCATSACTATAGCATCCTCAATATCATAGCCACTGTAACTCATGACTGCTACAGTTGCATTTTGCCCAGCCCCAAGCTTGTCATAGCCAACCTGCAGTTACAATAGAACTTCAGAAGACATTTTTATTAAAGCACATATATCCTACACGCAATTGTATGCAGCTAAAGACAATCTGRGATGATCCAGTAGTTACTCTTCGGCCACAGCCTCTCCGGCAAAGTGTTACCGCTGTCTGCGATTAAACTACTACTGATTCAACGAAATCAACAATCAGAATGCAGGAGCCAGAAAACGGTAGTATGTGGAATTCAACATACCAGCTCAATGCTCTTGGTAGAAAGAAGTGGCCGTTGAGGGTACACTAGGAGGTAAAGCAGCGTATCCATCCTTTGCAACTGCATCATCATGTACCCAGATTTTAAAGCATGTTGAGAGTTGCAATAAAAAAAGAGACTGAATCAAAGTAGAAGAGGGGAGAAACAAGCTTACCTGATTATATGCAATATTTCCCATTGCTTGYTTACCCATAGCACACTGTCAATCACAGCATGGAAAAGCAGTTAGCAATGATTTAAAAAAAAAAAAAAAAAAGGGACTTGAAGAAGAGAAACAACTAATCGTACCAGGAGTGACTAGTACCTGATATGTGTTACGGGGGGATTGATTATGATGAGGGTACGGTATGAGGCCAGCACAAACACCCAATATGGTAAAGGGCTCGATTTCAATATGAGTGGTTTGAGGTGTAGAATCTCCTTCATAAAGTGCGATCTGTTTGAGCTCACAAAAATAGAGTCAGTGGTGCCGCTTACAAGCATAACATCACGACGATCGACAGAACAATAGCAACATTCAATATAGTCAGAAAACTCTCTTTTGCAAGGCATTTTTTAAATCAGCAAAGGGATAAGGAAATAGAAAACAGACCAGGCTGTTATTTTCCTCATTCACATCCAGATACTCCACAAGACCTTCACGTAAAAAATCATCGAAATTGCGAAAACCATCCTGAATTCAAAAAGCCACAATCCTCATTGGACATTAAACCATTACATTTTTATGAGTACACAGATATTGCTGCTAGTAAACTAGAAAATATTCACACATTCCTCATGCATCTAATTCATCTGTCCACATTTAATCCATTTGTAAAGGAGACATCCTACAAGTCTCAACACGTGGGAGATAGACCACAATTCTGAAGAATAAAGAGACATGAAGCTTAAAAAAAAAAGGGCTTACGGTAGAGCTTTCTCCTTTAACAAACCTTCAGTTCCTTCATATGATGCTCCTTGATACGAGATACACCCCTGTCCGCTATTACCAGTGGGCGACAAACCCGGCCTCCATCAGCAGCGATTTGGATGTTCCGCTGTTCGCACGGAAAAAGCTAAGTCTATCAGAAAATGGAGCTTACAGGTATTAAATACAATGAATGTCATAACCTGACATAGAGAAAGCAAYCCATAGATTGATAATTCAAAGTGCACAATGACTCTTCTACATACATGTTTAGGATTCACGTGCACGCTCACAAATTCTCCAATCTTGCCAGCCCGGCGTAGTTTCCTCAAAACCTCTGCAAATCGCTGGAGMCACAAACACCAAATCAGAAACGTAGACAGATTGATCTGCGTCATGGAACTTTGAATACAGAAAAACGCCACTGTCACTCAATACTAGTCTTCTGTCCCAAAAAGATAGGTGAGAMAAGGTCTAGTGGATAAATACATTTGGACGCCGATGGACTCCCAGAATGGTTCCGTTGAAAAACACTAAGTATGTTTTAGGAGAATGAAGTTCCTCTCCTGACAACAAGGACAAATCTTCCACTCCCAATGTTGTGCACTGTCAACACAATCAACAAAAGTCATAAAAAAATCACTTCATGGACATGCAAAAACCTCTCAACCAGGTGYAGAATAAAAGCATTGAAAGGAACCYTCAAAGTGATAACGTATACAACAGCATCCATCCAGTGGAAATTAATTGATCCATACATCTACATGATAGGAACCATACCAGCTCAATCAACGGAGCTTCCTCCTCATCAGTGGTTACGTGAGTCATCAGACTCAAATTCTTTACAAGTCCGCAAGCCTCTCCTTCTGGAGTATCACAAGGACACAACATTCCCCACTACACCCAACATGCAACAAACCATTTCATGTTAAAAAGAGATAAAAGAGAGATGAAAGCTCAGATGATCAAGAACTACTTAATGAGATACAACTGATCACATTCAAATTCAAAAATAGATAAAACAGTAATAAATAAAATAAAAAGTACACTAAACGATCCTCGACAACATTTTCAGCATCAAACAAGTGAATCCTTATCACACCATAACCAGTCTAAACCAGTACTATAGAGTGAAAGAACTCAGAGTGCTCTTCTGCAAGAAGCTAATTCTCATTGAATGCACTCATAGCGATCGCAATCTAATACCTGGCTGGGTTGAAGTGCTCGAGGTCCACTGACTTTGCGGGTTTTCTCGAACTGGGAGGAGATCCTTGTCATGTGGCCCAGGGCAGCAATGAATGATAGCCTTGAAACCACCTACAAAGACGGCATATGATTACTAGAACACAAAACTAACAAGTCAGCTCAGCCTCACCGTTCTGCTAACTTWAAGCTGAAGTAACAGGACCTGCAAGTATCGAACTAATTCAGAAAAGCTGAATCAACCCATTGCAAGCAAGCATGAATGCCAATGGCAAAAATGTACCTGGGTCACACCTTTCCGATCCATTTTAAATCGCTTGACTGCCCAGTTCCCACTTGAGATTGCATGCTCCAAGCCATTGGTCAGTGTATCTGCCCTTATAAGCTGACAGGATTCAGAATCATTAGTCAAACCAAAGTCATCGCCTAAAGAGAGCAGCTTCAATTCCTCCTGTTAATACACGWGCTGAGAGAATAGGTGTTGCTCTGGCACAAGCTTCTTGAAGAAAAAATAAAATGTAAGGAGTCCAAAGAGACCATGATGAAATGGAGTACTATAATCGAGAAAAGAAAACACGTGGACTACCAAAACATGATTCCATCCGAGAATATACCTTGATGATATCAAATTGAGTAGACCTGTTTGTTTTACTCAGCGTGGCATCCATTGATTTCTTGAGTTCAGCATTCATTCGCTTAAACAAATCCTGCAGGACCAGAGGCAGACGTGATTATGAATCATGGAAGGTATCACAAACGATACTTGGACAAATACAAGTCCACCCCAAACGCACAAGAATGCATAAATGGATGCAGAACGCACAAGGGATCTCTAAGATACAATTTAGGGCTAAACTTCAAATTAAAAATCAGATACGAAAGTATAGGCTTTGCCATAGCCAAACTCTTTGGAGTTCTTATGCTTACGCATTTGTACWTCATAAGCTAATTTTTGAGTCGTTGATTAGTGAGGGTACAAGAATCAGACCTCAAATAATAGCGAAAGCAGCTGTCCAGCGAGCTCTAACCGCTTATTCCCAACGTAGTCCTGAACAGACGGGAATTGAAGTGATGCTTATTAGACGTGACACGCCAGAATTCATACAAACGTGCGAAGCTTAAGGCAAACCAAAATCATCTAGGGTGTTTCATTTAGCATAGGTTAAATATGAGGAGGTTCATTTGAATAATCCAGACGAAGCAGCAAAATGATGACGAATCCAAACACTCTACTACAAACATTTGATTTGATGCTATTCGTAGTATGTTCCAAATTGCAGGCGTACAGTATATAAAGGGGTAAGCACTAACCATATCATCAACAGCTTCACTGTTAAGCATTGCTTCCAGCATCTTACGAATAATTACTGCAATGTATATACACTTCGATCGAAAATCGAATTGATGCACCTGAGATAAACAAGAAAAAATAACCATCATTCAACAATATTTTACGTCTTTTGACAGGCAATTTGTCAAATCATCAGTAACAAGGTAAATTGGTCCAATGAACCTGCTCTTAGACTTGCAACCACGAACGAACATAATGAGAAAGTTCAAAGTCGATACTTTCAGCAACCCATGATTAGCTAACCGAATTACTCTGCTATGCAACTACGAGRTGGCCATAGATGAAGCAGGATGATTAGAGCACGTACAGGAACATGAGCCAACACCACTGTAGCGAGAATATCACGAGCCTCATCCACCTGTTCAATAATTTCTCAGAGTAATTAATGAGTAGGAACTCATAGTTGATAGCCATGTGCAATTAAACTTGCAGACATGCAATACTTAAAATTCTGGGAATCCAACGAAACAGTACCTTAGTTCTCTTTTGTTTGGCGAACATGCTTCTGCTTCTAACCTGAACAGGGATAAGTGCAAGAAAYATATAAATAAGAAGAACWGGTGAGAGGCCCCAACAATCAACGCGTGCATGGACAATTCTCTGAGTAAAGTAGACATCTATATAGAAAGAGCACGGAAGGGCATGGCATATATATCTTCAAAAGACAAGCAATAAGTATAGTACCTTTGAGCCTAGATACTCAAGCGCCTGGTGACTTGTGTAAATTTTAAGAGCAGCACATTCCTACATCCAACAGTGAATGTCAATACTGGTAATAGATCTCTGCAATCCAGTTACTACGTGGGCTATCGGGTCACTTMCAAAAGGTCCAAAACAGTTGTTGAGCCAAGTTTCATTTAGTAGATAGCATACCTGTAGTGAAGGGTTAAGTATTCCAGCATACTTCGGATCTCTACCAACCATCTGCACAATTTCTTGGTCCGACTCCATGCCCATTGCTTTCAAAACCACAACAATGGGGACCTACGATCAAATTTGAGCACTAACTTTCAGAAGAATATATTTTCGTGTAACTTTGTCCGAGMAAATCTAAGAAAGAAAGCCTATATTAATAAGATGCACCTCTAAGAAATCTGCGTTCTATTTCTGTAATGATCGAATCAAAATTATGTTGGCAGAAATGTTGAGGAATTACATCATCAGAAAATGTGTTATGGCGAAGAAAAATTCGCTCGTGCTTCACTACCATGTTCGTCTTACTCTTCCTTTCATGCGTACTACTTGTCACCGATGCCGCCACACTGCAAGTAATGATTTGATTAATCCATGARAATCAAAATATTCTCAAATCTGTAAGAGCAACAACGATGTTAACAGCCAACAACAAAACGAAAAAAAATCCCTCAAGATATTCAGAATGGAACTTCATCCTTACTTGCCACTACTGTCCGTGTTAATAATGATCCGATTCTTCGAGAGCTGTTCCTGAATTAGGATCACCTGCAAATTGACACAACACGAAATATTAATCGACAAATCCAAAGGGAAKAAAGATACCGTATCCAAGGTTTGGTGTAGGTGAACAGTGTGCTCATGAAGCTGTGGGCTAACCTTTTCAGTTCCCTTGACCACAAAATAACCACCTGGATCAAGAGGGCATTCCCCTGCAAAACAGAGAGAAAACAGTAGAAAAAAAATTAAAAGTTGGCTATGCATTTCAGAATGCAGGATAAAGTTATAACGGAAAATCTCGAGCCCTCGATGATCCTACCTGCTTTGGCAAGTTGAGCTTCATTCTTTCCAGCAAGGACACACCGAGAACTTCGCAACATAATGGGCATTCGCCCTATAACAATGCTTCCCTGCGAGCAAATCAAATAAGCTTTCCCGGAAGATAATCGTGGTACTAGCTCCTCAATTTGGAATCAAAATTAACCACTGAGCCTTGAAYGTCACTAGAGATCTCACAGGTCATTAGAGGGTCCAAAGTTCACAATTTGCAGAGACATTGAGCTCGACGGCATGAGTGGTCAATTACGACCCACTCAGGAATTGACTCTAGTTCCATTATCATTTGTAAGTTTACTAAGAAAATGAACAATATTAAGGAAGATATGAGTAGTGAAAAAGCAAACGAAATTTAACAGTCCATAAATCTAAAAGTTCTTCAGCTATATTGTTTTTCGTTCTAAGTGTGTCAAAAGCATCTTCCTATGTATTTTACCCAAACTAAGGGTCATTCCCATAGGCCTCTAGAATAAGAAACCCTAAAGTAACCAACATCGATGATGACATTTGAAGAGCAAGATCATTGTGCACAAAAAGACGTTGCAAGGCCAGAATTAGGTTCCTAGTAAAGGATAAAGAAGCCACACAAGCATACCTCTTGCTTTCCATCCTTCCCTTTCCGCACAACCACCTCTTTCCCTCGGGTATACTCCACATCCACACTGATCGGAGCTGAATAACTGCATGAAAAACACCAGAGTTTAGAATCAGGAATACTCCACATAACAGTGAGACTTGAAACTGTTGTAGATTCACACTAAGTCATTAAACAATAGACACTTCGAACTAATGTGCGTAACTTTCTCGATTCATGAAACACCAAATTGAGGGAAAAAACCTACGTCATATCGCGGAGTCGGCATTGCTGGGGTGTGATAGGTTCGTAAATGTAGTCTTGCTCCACACACGGTTCCCCCACGAAGATATCTAGGTATCTGCGATCACGTGAATTGAGTCACAATTCCAAATCTAGAAACACACAGAGAGAACTTGCTGCTTGTCGGTAAAACTCCGATTTCCTAAACAAGGACTGAAAATACGTACTTCAAGTGATAATTGGCATCCACATCCGACGTCACTTTCTCATTTCCCTGTGCATGAATAATTTTCTTTATTTCGCAGTTGATGAAATAGTTGAATGAATCGATGTGCTGCTTCACCAATCCTCGAACCTGAAAGCACGCGCATAATTAATTCGAGAACCATGTCCAAACCCTAAAACCCTAAAATCCATAAAACAGTCCACGCACCTTCAGAAAAGCAGGCAGGAGCTCGAACTTGTCCACCGCAGTCTTGACCGGCGCTTCCCAGCCTTCCTTGTGGCTGCGAGTCACACAATCCATGAATTCCTACCCCGCGTAAACCCTAAACCCTAAACCTTAGAAGCCGAATTGCGAGCAAATTTACAACCAGGGCCAGACTATTTCGAACCTGGAGAAGAGGTCGTTGATGCCCTCGTGATCCATCTCGTCGGCCTTCGTGATTCCCATGGCGGCGAGAATCGACGTGAAAATGCGCTGGACGAATTAGTCCACGTGAGGAGCTCCGCTCACGAGCACTTTTGTCAGAGGCTGCGCATTCGAATGCGCATGACGCACGGAACTCAAAACAGCAGTACAACAGAGGTAACGTCAAGGCTGCATATATGCACTCCTAGTACTCACGAATTTAGCTCACGGATTGTCCTCCAAAATCAATTCTGGAAACTGTATCGCAGCTAAGCTATTCCATTGAAAGCAGCACAACTGACTTCTCCTTCCTCTCAACATGAGACTCCGTGGCCAGCCAGCCTAGACATGATGCACTGCAGGCAGCTTGCTTAGTACTCCTCTTGGCAGGACTCCATTCGAAGTGGGCCCAGAAGGGTAATTTTTGGATTTACCGGAGGTAACAGTAAAAAAAAACTATTTTGAGCCATGTCTAGGGTATAAGGTAAGAGAGCCCATTGCTGTTATTTCTTCCATAGTGGTCACCTATGAAGTGGCCCCATTGTGATTTTTTTAGATCTGTAAGATCTTGGCCACAATCAATGTCTTACATGGTAGTGATGGAGTGATTAGTGACCACATAAGGCACTCCCAACTTTTCAGTGTGAAATTCATTACAAGGATTGACTCTTTGAGCATTCCATGTTAGAAAATATTGTGATTGCATCAGGTAGTGAGATAACCATCATGGATTCAAATTTTGTTGGCTACTGGGTGGTCTACAAACCCTATTGGGCCATGAAAAACTGAACTCTTCAAAAATTCCTAGCAAATTCATACTTCACCAAAAAAATATGATTTCAATTGCGCTCACTATTTCTCACACTTGTCTTTAAATAGGGAAAAAATTGAAAAATTTCAACAGTAGCATGAGGCCAAACTCCAAATTCTGACCACTATGGGTTGTCTTACCTTAGTCTTCACCTCTCCAAACAAAATTGGGGTCTTTGATTGCAAATATGAATTCAGAATTTGCAAAAAAATTTATGTGAAAAATAAAAAATTCCAGCCTTTTTACCCAAGATAATTCTAGATTGCTAAGCCCACTTCAAATTGAGGATTCAACTTCCTGCCTCCTCTTAGTAAACCCTGAAAGGACTGGCCATTGACCTACTTTTGTAACTTCAAAGTCCTCTGTATGTTCCCATTATATGAATGAAACTTTTTTTTCTTCTTTTTCAACCCCATGGCGCCTGAATCCTTATTAAAAATTTGCATGTTTTGGCTCATATCTTTGTCATTCACCTTACTTTCATGAGATTCTTTATTCAAAAAATGTGGTTTTTTAAAAGTCAAGCATTGGTTTGGATGAATGAGAAGTAATAACATAAAAAAAGGCCTCAAGATCCTCTTTATTCATTGTTCAAAGTTGGGACATCGGAGCGGTATGGGTTTAAAGATGTAATTATATTTTTTTTTATGTAAGTCATAAAAATTTCAGACTTTTTTGTAAAATTTTTAAATTATCATGATTTTTTCATATTCCACACACAAGATGTTTGAAAAATCTGATATTTTTGTGGCAGATCTATGGTACATATAGTATAGAACATCATGGTGGAGATCAATTTATTTCACACAGTCTTCAATATATTGTGTCATCCTTCCAATATTAAAGGCCTAGAGTTCAATGGCAATAAAATATTGAGTTTTAGAAAAAATTTATAAATTGTACAAGTGGAACAGAAACTAGACTAGATAAACTTTGTTTCATTAGTTTGGCCCAACTTCAAAAGAAAATCATTTTTATTGCTAAAACTCACATCAAGAGAAAAAAAATAGAAGTTGCCAAAATACATTACAAGGTGGTTTTTGAATTTGCCATTTTCTTATGTAGGAAAGTTGAAAGGATTACAATGCAAGAAAGGGATGTCCAACACCATTCCTTGAAAATGAGTTCAAGTAACTCCAACCAAAAAAAATTAGATGGAAAAAGGTTGTTTTTCATTGTTGAAGCTTTTCTTGAAATCACCCAAAGGATATAAACGTTTTTTAGGTGTTTCAAGGTTAAGGGATGTGCAAACATTATCATCATTGCCTAAAATGTGACATCTACATTAGAACCCAAAAAAAAAAAAAGTGTAGATGTTGATGGTACTAGTTGTACACAATCAAAACATATGAGTTTGAATGAATTTGGTATCAATTTTTGTTGTACCTATATATATAGCAATACTTTGAAACTTACAACTTACTTACACAATGTCCAAATAATGCATGCTAAAGTGCTTTGGATTTCTCTTGCAAATAAGGTTCAAATTTAATAATTTGTATTTTATAATAGTAGGTACGCTTAGATGCTAATAGTTTTGAATATATTATCAATGCACTTACCTTAGGGTACTTTGTATTTAAGGTTCTTTACTTCTTTTGCTTTCATTGCAAATTTAGGTTGGTTCAAAAAATTTATTGACTCCAAACCAACGGAAAAGAGGCTAAGTTCCATTGACTATAAGTGAAGAATTTTGAGTTATTATTAACAAAGCACATCGCTTTTGTCCAAATCAATACAACCTCTAGTAACATGACTACTTGCTAATAAATTTCTCTATTGGGATTAGCTAGAGTAACAAACCTTGTTTCTTACACAGATAGTGGGGCACTTTTGGGTGCATAGTGTGGAACAAATGTAGTAATATACCTTGTCTTTTGGGTGGATGGTGGATAGTGAGGCAGCCACCCAAAAGATAGTGAGGCTATCTTTTATTTATTTAGATAATTCTCCATATTTTTTATTTCCCCACCACCACCACTACCTCCACCTATTTGTATTTTTGGCAAGTCATTTGATTGCTAATCAATATGGGATATTAGTACATATTCCGTATTGGCTATCCTATTCCGTATTCAATAGAAGTTATGTTTTCAATGTGTATTCTATATTCAATATGTATTCAATACTCAATATTGGATATTGTACATGTATTAGTATTTTGTATGTTGTATGTATTCAATATTTGGTATATATTCAATATTAAATCAACGGCACAAAGGTGGGGTTCACTTTATTTTTTATTTTAAATCAAATACCAAAAACTTTTGTGGAGTTGGACGTGGGTGGGTGGTATTTGGCAAGGGTGGTGCCATCTTTTGACTAGATGATAGAACAAGTGCATTTCAATGCATCCCCCCTCCACTACGCACCCAAAAGAGCCCCCATTGAATTTATTAGCCATCCATGATTATTTTTTCCATGTTGGCCAACCACCCCCTCTCTTCTTATAATTTGAATTGTTGAATGTGAATGCAAACAATATGGGATATGTCCCCTATCCCGTCAATATTGTACCATATGCATATGCGTATCCATATATCACATTTGTATGTACAATATTTGTGCCATACACATATTGCATATATATATATATATATATATATATATATATATATATATATCCGTACATGTATCCGTGCTCATACCCATATCGGGCTCTCATTTGGGAGGTGGGGGAGGTGGGGTAAATTAAATTTTCAAATGGCACATTTTGGAGGTGGGGTGGTGTTGGCTCTTTTCAGTGGATTGTTTTGTACCCTATTTGTCCTACTACAAAACTATACTTAACATTTTAAACTTTAGAATGTATTCAACTAGGTCCAAAATGAAATCTTATGGTTGGATCTCAAATAGTTATCATAATAGTTATTATACTAGGCAATATTTAATCTCACTTGCACATACTTTTTGTGTAGTCACAATATACCATATGCATTATAAATCAGATTGGATTACTTCTACATGTCAATTTGTAACTATATGTCAAATAAAGGCTCATTTGTGCACATACAACATTGTCATTCCATAAGGTTGAAAGTATCAAACACAYCCTCCTTAACCCCAAAATGCCCAAGGCTTGTTTTCAACTTCTACAAATTTACTCCAAGATGAACAAAAAAAAAACATTTTGATCAATTGTATCAGTTTTTTTGAATTGTAACCGTACAAATTTAAGCTAGAAGCCAGAGAAAATCCCATATTGAATGGCACCCTCAACCTTTGCTTGCCTCTTCAGATTTTTACAAACATTTCCAGACAAAACGTTATGCAARACATTGGATTGAGAATTGCRCACAAAATTTGACCTMGAGATTTTGAGGGCACRATTGATTAACGTCATCTCTGGTTACTGCGGCATTTCATACCCACCATTCTGTTTCAACGCTTGAAATTAGTTACTGAGTAGCAGCACAAGTCTACTTGTTTGATGTAAACTTACTGATAAAAAAAGGTGTAGAGGGTATTCTGGATTTGTAGATTCTAAAACAATGGAATCCAAACGACGTGTATGCAAGAGTGAAGACTATCCAGAAGCAAAGATGAACTACAGAGGATACGTTTTAACCTAGAATATACACGGCAACCTCTTGTGGTGATTGGCACTCCCAAACTTGGAGGGAAGAAACTGCGCAACATTGTAATGAATGTTCGTCCTAAGCTTTCTTGAAAATCGCAAAAGCGTCTGAATTGACACCTTCCGGCTGTGTCACTTCATTCAAGATAACTTTCGCCCATTGATCTGATCAAAGTGTGACTCATAATCTYTGGATTACGTCTGCATGCACAGTGACAAAGCCTTCTCCTTGGAGGCTGCTCAGAGCATTTTTCACCTGCAGTGAAAGCATTCACGTCAGCACTAAAACTACAAGACTAGCATGGTCTCATTTAGAATAAGACTTCTGACGTGGAAGATACGAGACTATCATTATCAAGCATCATTTAGAACTAGGCTTCTAACGTAGAAGCTACAGGAGATAGTTCCAATCATGTCATGGTTTCAATGGTACTTTCAACAAAAAATGTCCTCCAACAAAAAGGTGCATTTGAGAATTTCCACATTGATTCGGTAGAGCAAATGCTTACATCTTGCAAGCTGACGTCCACAGTGCTTTGCTTCCGCACATCTTCCAAAAGCTGCATAAGCCAGAAAGATTAATAGACTGGAACAATCAAACTGACACATCGAACAAGGATTTGAAAGAATTGAAAGGCAAAGCTACTTCGATTTTGGCATGGTGGAAGGGGCTAAAAGATACTATCCTCCTAAAAGCTCCTCACGAGTCCCAAAATGTTAATCATGTGCTGGCTAGAATGAAGATGGGCAATATTCAGGTCAATTCACAGTTCAGYACCTCCTTCACCCATGCATTAGCCGATGAGCAAGTCCTGACGGATAATCGATGAMAAGTCGCTTACCTGATTCACCTTCAAACCAGAGGAACTTCCGGGTGAAATTTTCTCAGCAATGAGGTCCCGAAGAGCCGCTATCAAGTTAGCCCGACGACCACGCTCACTTGCCGACACTCCAGTCGTGATAAGGTCCATGTCAATCGTTCCTGTTATTCCGATTTAGTGAGAGCGTGTGGAAAACAAATCATTGAAATTCGAAACTACAGATTATACGTTACAAGTAGGGAATAGAAGATTACTAACACATACAGCATTATAACATGGAACAAACAGTTTATATTTATCAACTTTTGGGCTATTTTAACACATTCACAGAAGATGTTCTGAAAAATTAGTAACGTTTAACATCTACGTTTCTCCTTAAAATCCAGAAGGGGGGTGAAATTCTGGAACATTTACGAGAATTTAACGCTTATCAAGGTAACAAATTTAGGGAGTTATCTGGATGTAGTTGCAAGGACAGTCATATAAATGGCGAGTAAGTCTCAAAAGCGAGTACCAACTGCGAACATGCCAACAAAGGTAAATTACCTGTAGCATGATCAGTAGCAGACTGCTGCAGAGCAACTTCCAAAAGCCGCACAGCTTCTGCTGCATCGCATCTCTCCACCTATTTCCGAGCAGAAATCAAACGAAGTGATAGGAAAATTATTCAGTTCTCCACTTTTGGGTCCCTAAATTCTAAGCGGCCAAAACAGGACCATGTCAAGAGAAAGCTGTGCACATACCACTTCCGAAAATCTCATGCGCGCTAAGGCTTCACTAATTCGAATCATACTTTCAAGTTGTCGAGGGGTGGCTGTTATCACCTGCATTGAAGACACAATTCTGATCAGAATTCAGTACTCACGAGTGTCGATATTCAGACTATTACATTCCATCTCACTACGGATAGCAAACTATCAATAAGTGGGGATGCTTGCAACTATTGATGATAAAAAGGCCAGGAAGTCCCAAGGATAGGTACTTAACGACTGAACCCCGTCAGAGTCATATGACAAAACGGCAAGATGGACGAGCAAAGCCACAAAATTCCACAGGAGCCTGGAACCAGACTCTAATTCGCATTTGCAATAACTGTACCTTCTTACTGCTTCCGGGAAAGTTACCCTTCTGGCGCATCTCAACATAGCCATTAATAAGGTCGTCAGCGGCCTCATCACTCAATGTCGGATTAATGTGCTGACGTGCATAGGTGATATATGATGTGAGTGTCTGTAGATCTAATGCATCCTGCTTTGAAACCTGCAGAGCAATAGTTCTTGATCAATACGAGCTGAAAGCACGATATGAAGCTCTCTRAACAGAATATCTACACTTTCCAACACAACCGACTGTATATTGTGGTAAGTTTCCGGAACATTCAAGGATAATCCAGGTCTATGAAAGTTAAGGAGAGATAAAGAAGTACCTCATAGTTTTCATAATGCAAGGCCACAAGATGCCTGGCAAGGCGGCGGTCAGTCTGCTCATCGGGTTTGTCCAGCATTAAGTAAATTAAATCAAATCTGCATCCAAATATGACGGGAATCCTTCAAATTCATGTGTGAACCTACGTGAAGTAAACTAGTTCATTGTTAATCCGATGATTGAGGTACAGCTGTAAATAATGGCATTAAGCACGGGTATACCAGTTACCAGGATATACTCCCTTCCTCTAATCATCAATCAASTRAAGTGGAAAAATGAAAGTACCTCGAAAGCAATGTGGGAGGAAGTTGGATGTTGTCGATAACTGAGAGCCGTGCATTGTATCGGGATCCACTAGGATTTGCACATGCAAGGACAGATGTCCGAGCATTCAGTGAAGCTATGATGCCTGCTTTTGCTACAGAGACCGTTTGCTGCTCCATTACCTGCGTTTAAACTAAACGTGTCATGTGGAAAACAGAAGAAACGTTGAACGGTAAGACTTGAAAGCCGACGGACTTTTAAGCGTAAACAAATATCCAATATCGCGAATGCAAAGTACTTTTAAAACCGAGAAAGGATAGTCCTTTAATAAATCTTATTTTTTGAGGGAGCGGTATAGATACCTCATGTAGCATGCTACGGGCATTGTCAGACATTTTGTCAAATTCATCAATACAGCATATCCCGCGGTCACTAAGAACCAAGGCTCCACTCTCCAATACCTGCGTGATTCTATTCTTGTAAGTAAAATGCGTCTATCCACTTAACGGATAACTAAGGGRTGGGGAGAAAAGGCAGAAAGAGAAATGCAAGTCCGTAACCAAGATCGCGAAAGCATTACAACTCTTGCAAGTAATATATGTTTCAGCTATGGCTACTAGTTTCCCTAGAAAACGGCTTGCAAAGATGTGCAGCAAAGTCCCGAACTTACAATAAATTCACTAGAAAGAGATTGCAAACAGAAATTCAAGGTTATAGAACTTACCGTCTCTCGGGTTTCTGGATCCTTAGTTACATACGCGGTCAACCCAACCGCTGAACTTCCTCGACCACTAGTGTAGATGCCACGGGGAGCAATCTTGTGCACATACTGAAGTAGCTGGGATTTACTGGTACCAGGGTCCCCGACAAGTAAMACATTGATGTCACCTCGAAAGGATGCCCCGGATGGAATTTTCTTGGCCTTGCCACCAAAGAGCTGCAAAAAAAGAGAAAAAAAAWCGATTAACCAAGACAGACACGAAGATCTATCTGAAACAAACAGTCAGATGTTGAATGAAAATATTTCTAAGATCTCATTTCTTATCTCTAGACCTCTGCAAAATCAAAAATTAATCCATTAGTCTGGTGGCTTCGCTTGAGCGATGAACGATTTAACAAACCTGGCAAAGGAGACCTTTCTTGATGTCTTCGAGTTCCCATATGCTTGGGGCCAACGACCTTGAAAGTCTTTCATAGATGTCCGGGAGCTTTGATAGATCTTTAAGTTTCTGAATCTGCAGTCCAAAAAAACATAAGCTCAAAATTTGAGTGTAAATAGATAAACASAAGGTGACAAAGAACAAGTGTGATTTTAWGAGACCCAGAGTTTGTAKTCRAACTCAAGATCGCCRCYAAATTCAGTAGGTCAAGTACARTACTTGCAGTATACCAATACGCAATTGATGTATCCTGCTTAGAAAGTTAAGCAAGGAAAGACTGCACTTGAGAGAATATCAATAGGTCCCTGTATATTAAAAYATGATTGGACTACGGAAAATMATTACGAAAACTGGAATCAGTGCATTTCTAATACCTTTGCCTCGTTAGCCTCATCTGAGGCATTTTCCTCATGAAACGCTGTGTTCGTATTGCACGCCTTTTTCATCTCTGTAGGATCTTCAGCTTGCATTCGACCCTTATCAGCCTTCTTGACGTGAACGCAATCAATGTAGGTCTGCACTAAGCGTCTGTTAACATCTTCATCTAAAAAGGTTACAAAACATCACAATTGAGGTTTTCAATATGAAAGAGAATGTATTTGAAATAGAAACGCTGAACCTAGTACACAACCTTATATAATGCTCGCAAAGTTCGTTGATTGGGACCAACTCGGACAGCCATAGCYTTGAAAACCCCTGTTACCTGGAACACAACAGATCATTTCCAAGTAGGTTAGCATTTTGCCTCTTGGAAGGAATACTGGCTCACGACCATTAGGTATTAACGATACAAGCTTTGAAAGCATTCCCAGAACATTTTAATCTTCCATACCAAGGAGAATATTCGCATGAATTTACAAGAGATTACGTACTTCAACACGATCTCCAGGCTTGATAGCATCAACCATAGTGTTATATAAACACAAGCTGACTGTGTGCGGAGTCTCCCCTTCAGGGATGGCATCAGGAGTTTCTTGCAGACGGACTACTTGCTTGTTTGCAAAACTGTCATTCATAAATAATAAATGGCGAGGATGTCARTATGTGTACACAGAGATCAATCAGTAGTTTTTTTTAAAACGACGTCAAAACCAAGTCTCGTATCCTACATATCCCATTCATATTCCGAGATTCTGGTTGCAAAATAACTCCACAATGCCTAGTATCTACTTTTGAGGAGGATTTCTCAGGATGATAGGTATTTAGCAAAATATATTACACACTTCAGAATCCAGAGGGATGTGCACAACTTGCTTCTACGATAGGCACCTAGTACTCCATCACCAAGCAAAAATAGATGCCACAGAAGAGTTGGTAAGCGCACGCACGTGCATCGATTATGGATTAGAGACATAGCATTTCGTGCTGCACATTCCGGCTTTTCACATCTTGTCGGCTCCTCAACGCGCCCTACAGCACACAAACAGTCGAAATTACTTGCAGATCTAATTGATCTGTATGTACTATATACGATACTCATTCTTTTACAAGGTACAACGGTGCATTCTTTTACAAGGTACTGACAAAGGCGTAATCGAACCGTGTGAGATGAAGTTGAGAAATGAGCTTGCCTTTCACAACTGAAAGTAGCGGAGGCGAGTGGCCGCACACCAAACATTTAAAGAAGGCCCCCTTAATTTCAGGTATGATAGAACTGCAACGGATGACCATTCCCTTGACGGAGACCAATTTATCTATRTCTGTATAGGCCAACTCATTTCCCACAGTAGTTATTTTTCAAGCCTGTTCAACATCTTGACGGACTACGAATAGCAAGAGATTCAGAGAAAAATACGTATATTTGAAAAATTGTTGTAGAGCTGAAAATCTTGCGCTCCACTAACCTGAAGGATTGAGTTCACGCATGTTCACTGACGATTGGAGATTGAATGGTCGGGTCTGGRATAGCAGAGAAACAAATSTTGATGACATSAGTCARGAGATTAACCAAACACCAATGAATTTATACCAAGAATGAAATAGAAAACAATTAGGCATAACTACATCAGATTGTCACCTTGCTAATGATATTATGCTGCTGSAAATGGTAGTATCTTCAGCTGGAGTTTGCAATTCACTACCCCCGCATATACAGCCCACATGAAGTACGCTAGAGATCATCGTAAGGTAAGGGTTAATGCGTACCTCAATGTGCTTCTCAAATGTTGGTAGGAAGTTGGTGGCAACWTCTTGACACTCCGTATCCAACAAGGGGATGATATCGAGTGGATATCGAACAATTTTGTTATACAGATCAGAGTCATGATCATGTACATTGGACATGTCAATGTTTATAGTATCCTCTTCACGTTCCACAGTCTGATATCACCATGAGGCCAACAAATTGTCAATCTTTGCTAGAAGTGTACTCGTCATATCGCATCAACAGGATAACAGACGAAGCTCGGACTGGTCTGAAATTACCAACCTCCTCTATAAGCTGGATGTACTTTGAATGAAGATCCTCAGAGTCTGTCCGATAATTGTTGAGAAACCGACGAATTGGCCTCAGAACATCTGGGATATTAACATTTGTACCCCAAACGTACGCATACTCCCCACCCATATCGTCATCCGGTTCCATAGATGCAGATGGGCGCGGGCGCCCCTGTCAATTGCCAAACAACCCATCCATGAGTGATCAGAGAGCAGACATCCATAAAATACACATTCAGCCAGAGTATCCAGAGTAAGAGATGAGTGAATCAGTTCCTAAAATATATGGCATGATTTCTTTGTTTATTCTTTGACTTGTTACTTAAGTAATATTTTGTTCCAATGTTGTTCCTTTATAAACTTCAGAGGGTTTACAACTTCTGGTGCTGGCAGCAAATTGAGTTACTTTGGATGATCTATTCCAGTATATATGAAATGTGGCATCGTCAAAATCTCATTGCAATTATGGCACTGCACGTCTGTGTTTCTTTAACACGATTCACAAGCTGTTAACAAATCGGGGCATTTCCTGTGCATATACAGAGTGCAACTTACATCTGAACTACGTTCCCTGGATCGAGATCGACGCCTTCGATGTAGAGGCCTGCCTTGGGAACCCAATTCACTGCGCTGATTGTACTGCGGTCTTTAATGCAGTTAAAGAAACTCCTTCAATGCCAAACAAGTGACTAATCGCATCCAGATTCAACAATAGCCCGAAAACATGCATAGGGCTAAGTAAGAAACATTCACAGCCAAACGTGCCATCCCTAAGAAATGTGAAAGGATACGTGCCACTGCGGAACGAAGGGGTCCCCAGGGGGGTCTCATAAGGAGTCCCCACCGGGGTATGGTAAGCAGGAGTGGCAGCCACCGGGGTACCAGGAGTGCCAGCATCGAAAGGGGAGCTGTACTGTGGAGTGCCCACACTGCGAGACAGACTACTCCGGCGGAAAGCAGACCCAGTTTCTCTCTCTCTCCTCGGAGCGGCAGATGAGGGGGTCACCACCCGCCGGCCCCTCCGTCTGTCCATCGGCGGGGAAGGGCCATTCGCCTCGGAGTTCGGGAGGTTGGGGGATGACACCTGCGGCAATGGCGACGACACCTGCGGTAATGGCGTAGACACTCCTGCAATCGAAACAAGAACGCGAGACGCTTGAACCCCGCATTGCAAAGAATGCAACTACACGTGAATGCACAGAAATGCCAATGCCAAAATTTCAACCGGAAATTAAAGAAAGAAATGCAATGAAGCAAAAACAGAGCCGCACCTTCGGATTGCGATGGTAGTGAGGACGATGTGGGCCTAATGTCCATGGAGTCATCGTTGTCCATGATGAGCAAGCTAGGGTTTAAAAACCCCAACAGTAGGGTTTGATCCCAGCGGACTCAGAATGCGCAGAAGCTCCTGATCCTCGCCAAAAACGATCTGAAGCGGGACAATTTCGGGAATAGGACCGCACATTCACAACATCAATCTTCAGCTGGARATATCAGTTGCTCGCWACGTTCACTGTTCTCGCGCAGTTRTCAAAACGCATCCTGRAAGCACCGTTCCGCCATAGCCGAAGCATTCTGGAGCTTCCAAAACTGGAGGCTGGAGTTCCCAAAGGCGGGAAGATGGGTTTTCCCGCCACAATTCGTCAGTAGAGGCTTGCGTACGTGGCGTACAAAGTCCACAGCAGCTTTGATCTTCCACACCTAAAATCCATATCCTCCATCCATACGTTGTTTGTTTTCTTTATTTTGTTTTGTTTTGTTACGTTCAGATCTCAAACCCTGTTTGTGTGTTTGGTAATGCTTGGAAAGCTCTCGACGAGAAGGGGTGGACGGACTTGGTTTAGTGGAATTTGACCTAAGGTGTGAAAGTTATTGAATTTTAACTTTTTTATGAATAAAAAAATAAAAAAATTACTTTCACTTTTATTTGCCATTGGCAACTGCCCAAGGCACACTAGTCTACACCTTTTGTTTGTTTGTTTGTTTTGTTTGTTACATTGAAGTCTCTCGCACCGTGCGTCCCCTAGTCGCATTTTTGGTATCATTTGAAAGCCTTCAGCAAGGAGGGATGCCCGGGCTTTGTTTCGTGGCATTTGGACTAATGGGGTGAAAGTTGTTTAATTCAAAGTTTTATGGATAAAAAAATTAGAAAATTACTTTTGTTTTACTTTCATTTTGATTGTGGCAACGACACATGGCATACTAATCAAAACCTTTAAGATAGTTTGTTTGTTTTGTTTGATGTGTTGAAATCTAATAAACTGTGAAGCGTCTCGCAGAGCTTTTGATACCGCTCGAAAGCTCTTGGCAAGGAGGGGTGTACGGACTTTGTTTCTTGGTGTTTGGACCTATGATGTGAATGTTATTGATTTTTCAAAGGCTTTTATGAATCAAAAAATAGAATCAAATTACCGGTTATCATGGAAAATTCATAACTTTTGCATCACAAGTCCATGAGCCACAAAACAAAGCCCTTGTGCATAGAGATTTCTATTTGTGCCAATATCGTGACATTTGAACTTTAGGTTCAATAGTTATTGAATTTCAAAGGTTTTATTACAATAAAAATAATAATATTGTTTGTATTTATTTTGGCTATGGCAATGGCATAGCATAGCTCACATTAGAGCTTTTTCTTGGTGCCAGTTTCTTGGTGTTTCGACCTATGGTGTGAAAGGTAGGGATTTTTAAAAATTAAACAATTGAATTAAAATAGTTAACCCCTAAAGGATCAAGTGTCCGTTCAATGTATGCAAGAAATCTCAAGTAGGTTCTTATGAAGTCATTTTTTATCAGATGTTTGTGAAATTTGGACACAATGTGTGACTATGTACCTCCCTCTTGTAAATCTAATTTTTTTCCCGATCGAGTGCCTAGATCAAAAGTTATGGTGCCATGAACTTTGAGGGTAGCTTGGGTAACTTCGGGAGCATGTGCAAAAATCTTTCTATGATTTTGAAATTTGACAGGTATGTAGCTTACATGATAAAAGATGCAAATGTCAAAAAAATAACCATACATGTGTAGTGTAAAAATCTCATTCTAGAAGGCGTAAAAGTTTCTAGGCCCTATGGGGCAAGGTTGGAAAAAAACTCTCACCTAACTTCAACCATTATAATCTTTCAATCTATGCTCTCAAAGTTTTTGAAATTTTTTCCACACATTCCAAGAAATGTCTAGTACAAATTTGTATGGTTGAATTTTGAAAAAAAAACATTCTTTTTTCAATCTTTTCTTGCTGCCCTAAAAAGTAGCAGTTTTGGACAATTTCTGCCCTAAATATGCCTCGGTCCTTCAGGGTTTAAATTGTGCATAGAGCTTTCTATTCCTAAAAATGCAAACTCTTACATTACTATGTGAAAGGTATTAAATTTCAAAGTTTTAAAGAATGAAAAACTGAAAAAACTAATTTTACTTTTATTTTAGTTGCGGCAACGGCATAGGGCACACTAGTCAACCATGAAAACCGACCCCTATTTTAAGGAAAACCAAAGTGGAAAGATACAAAAAATGGTGAGCATTAGAAGAATAAGGGTAAAGTGGAGTTGGGGGCCATTTTGAATACTTAGTAGCTGTATTTATAGTACTATGGAGGAGGTGTCCTTACAAGAGGGTGATAATGGATATATTTTATTTTGTTTTGACTTCTTCTCAATGAGACAAATAGGGTAACATTCAGTAACAAACAACTTTTTTGTCCTTTTTTACAAAAAATGATATGAAAAAATCCACATTATTTCATCCCCCATCAATAGCTATGGAAACTCGTGGCAATATGTATGAGAATGGTGAGAGGTTTACAAAAAGCTATTAATAAAAAACTAATAACTAAAAGCAATAAATGAGAAATAATCAAAGTGCTCAAGAAAATAAAATAATCAAAAGCAGTCAATAAAAAATGTAGTAAAAATTTCAATAATTGAAAAACAATTGTAAAAAATGTAGTAAAAAAACACAATGTAGTAAAAAATGCAATAATTAATAGGAGTAGGTATTAGTCAATGAACTTTGTGGAGAAGACTCAAAAGCAACAATAGTGAAGGCTATTAAATGTTATGTATGTTTTGATACTACTAATGTCATCACCAACATGCATCTCAATGTGCATCAAATGGATCTTGGCATCACCAAGCATGACACTTTTAGCTTCCTAGACCTTGCATCTGTGAAAAATTGTAAGTAATTTACAATGCTTCCAAAAATTATGAAACCACTTATGTTTTGATTCAATCATAGTCCTTCACCAATGTGCAAAAGTTGTTTTTCATTTTCTAAGGCATATTGGTTATGGCACATAGTTTATTTGTACAATTTTGATACAATTATCTTTCAAAATTGGTGCATGACCCAAAGTCCCAAACATGTTTGCATGCAGCTTGGATACAATAGGAAGATTTAAAACCATTTACTTGGTTTGATATGCATAGTTAGAGTCAAAATTATAATTAGCAATTATTTTAGCTTATAGGCAAATGAAATTATAAAAATTATGTTCAAAATTATTATCATTTTTGAATCATTTTTGAATTTTTTGCAAAATAAAACTTGAAAAAAACTTAAAAGATATTAGAGTTAAAAAAAATGATCCTTATAATTATCAACTAAAATAGAGGTCAAAGTGGCCCTTTAGAGACTTTTGAGTTGATCCCTTACTCTCAAACAGGGTTTTTTTTTGCACTGTAGCAGTACACCATGCATGGAATGGAGGATGGTCGCTCCAAAATTTAAACCAGTGTGATTGTGCCACAACACTGGATGGTGGCTCCATGGTGCCAGAAAAAAAAAAACTACTCTCAAAAGGGCCTTTTTTTTAAACATTCCGATACAAGTTATCAAGATTTTGTATTTACATTTTATTTGTATATTCAAAGACTTGAGTGTATGGCATAATGTATAAATATGGTGTTATTGTGTGGAATGTTTTTTATTTTTTAAATACAAATATTTCCAATGATTGGAATCAAAACATTCAATAGACCTCTGAAAGATTCTAATCATTTTAGCAAAAGGATATTTTCTTTTAAAATCACTAATGATTAAATTGAATAAGTATTTAGAATCTCTAATTCATGATCAACAATTATGCCTTATAATTTAATTTTTTAACTTTCAAAATACCAATAATAGTCCCAATACGTGGGATTTTATGGCAACGAAGGGCCGTTTCATGGTTGTTCCCCTTGTTGTTCCCCTCGCTGTCCAAGAACTGCACACCAACCATTGTTGCTAGAATTTTTGAATTAAAAAGAAAAAATTTAATTTAATTTAAAAAATCTTTAAAAATTTTAAAAAGTATTTGAAATAAAGTATTTCAAAAAATATTCTAAAATTAATTCTAAAAACTAATATTATTATCTCAAGTGGCAATCTCCCAACCCCATCGATTGTAAATGCGGTGAGTTTCCACAACTCAAGAACTCAAGATATCAACCCCATCAACTTCTAATGCCYTGAAATCCCATGTAATGATATTTTGCAAATTATTTTTTATTTTCAATCTTTCTTTTGATGAAGCTAAATTTTTGCATGAACAATTATAGACTTAACAAATATATGTTTGGTATTTATTTTTATATAATATCAAAAATATTTAATCATTCATTTTTTTAATTATAGCCATCAAAATTTATGACATACCTTGTATAAAATCCATTTGTGTCTTTGGGGGAGATGAAGCAATGGGCATTTTTTGGAATGTCATAATAACACCTCTAGGTAATAAAAATTGGGATTTATGATAGAAATTTGCAAAAAAGACAAAATACTTCTGAAATGCCACATGGAAGTGTGGAATATTTGCAACATAAGAATCATAATTGTTAGCTGTTAAAATTTTAGGAAAACTTAAGACTAATGAAAAGCGGTGAAGGCAACCTTTATAACTTTTGAAAAACTAATTTCAACATTGGATTTGAGATTTCAAGTTGCTTTCAATTTGGCAAGAAGACAAAGCTACTCCTAAGAGGTAATTCCAGCATCCACCTAAAGAAACATGTAAACATCATGAAATTCAATAAAACTAGTTTTTGATTTTGAAGAAAATTTAACTTAATTTTTATTTATGATACAACTTGGAAGTCCACCGATAGTGTCTACATCCAAGTTATACTTTTAGCTCGTAAAACAATCAAAGAATGTGACCATTTTAGGTGCTAACATYGTAACCATTGTAGGAAAATAATGTTGAGCATTTTTGTGAGTAGGATGCCCTTTTTTAGATGCATTTTTAATTGGATTTGGAAAGTACACATTGACAATCACTTGTGGACTTTTATTAAAACAAATCACTTCAAAAGTTCTTACTTAACCCCTAAAGTCCCATTGTTCTTACGGGGGACAATATGGATTTTGGATAGGTTCCTATGAGCTCAATTTTTGGTGAAACTTTTTGAAACTTTGTCATAACATAGAAAAATTTATTAGCTTAATGTAAATATAATTTTCATTTCAATTGGTGTTTGGGAGAAAAAGTTATGCCACAATAACCTCAAAAACAAGGGAGACTGGGTAGCAAAAAAAATCTGAAAAAAACGAATCTTTTTTTTTAATATTTTTTTCTCATAAATAATTCTTTTGGCTGAACATGAAGCTTTGATTTATTCCATTTGGATAAGTAATGTAAACGTCATGGAGCTTCTTGTTTTGCGGGTGATTAGAACATCTTCATGAAAAAAAACTTTTTATTGCACTTTAACCCCTAAAGGACCAACATGTGTGTTTTGGCTATGTAGAAATTTTGGACATGTACATGTGACTAGAGATTTCCATATTTTGGGCCCAAAATTTAGTAGAAGGTGAGGATGAGGAATATCTTTCATATGCACTAAATTTCATGACATTTGGAAATGTCAGTAAAAAGTTATAGCCTAATCTGTTACTTTTTTTTGTAAATGGGCAATCCGGGCAGATTAGAAAAAATCATTTTTTTCAGAAATAAAAATTTGAAATTGATTTTTTAGAGTTACATACACATAGAAAGCTCTGAATCATTCCATTTTGAATATTGAGTCAAAAGTTTTGAGTATATTTTTGTTTGCAGGCAGTTATGGATTTTCTACTCTAAAATAAACTTTAAAGTCCTTTATCTTACTCAATTTTCAATATTCTTGGAAAAAAAAAATTCATAGGATGTAGATTGTTTATAAGAACATTGCGAACATTGGGATTGGCATTTTTCAATTTCATAATTAAATTTTTAACAATTTAGTATTTTGAAACATTCTCTACCATTGTCTACTTACTATTTTTTTCCTATATGTTGTACAATTCCAAATTATTTGAAATTTTTCAAGCATGTGACCAACTTGTCTAGAAAAAAGAACTCAAAGAAGCACCACCATTTTGGACATTTTTTTATAAAAAAGTGAGCTTGTGAAGTGCATCTGGTTTGCTTTTTGCAGGGCTAAATAAATGATTTCACCAACTTTGAATGCTCATATATTGCAACCCACGTTCTGGAAATTTCTAAATTTTTAACCACAAGTTTTCAAGTCATCATAATACAATTTCCTATGGTTACATGTGTCATAGAAGTTTTTTTTCAAAAATTTGGTTGTTGTCAAAGAAATGGCAATTTTGGAGCATTTTCAGTGACAGTTCTAGAACTTTAGAGGTTAAATGCTGATATCTTTCAATCTCTGTGGTCAAATATCACAAATTTTTTTGCTGTATCTCAAGGGAGTGGCATAGAATTTTGTTAGTGAAGTTTGGAATGGCACAAAGCCCTTTATTGTGTTAGTGAAATTTTTTAAGTGTCTTAAACCCCAAAAGTCCCATTGTTCCCTCGGGGGACAAAATGGATTTTGGGCAGGTTCCTAGGGTCTCAATATATGTCCTAATCTTCTAAATTTTTGAGAGAAGATAGGAAAACACGTTAGCTATCCAAAAATATAATTTTTATTTCCATTGGAGTCTGAGAGCAAAAATTATGGCACAAAAAGCCCTTTTTTCGGTAGGCAAAAATTAACTTTTAAGGAAACTTCAAATTAATTATTTTTTTAATTTTTCAAATAATTTGTATTTTTGCCTACATGGGAAGCATTGATTCATTCTATTTGGATTTGTTGTGCAAAAGTTATGGGCAATCTTAGATTTTGGGCAATTAGAATTGAAAAAATAACTTGTAGGATTCATTTCTGACCTCAAAATTTCACAATTTTTCAAATAAAAGAGCTTCACAAGCCTTAGATCTCTTACTACAACAATCTCACCATTAAGATTAGTAAATTTCAATTCCATCTTAGAGCTATTAATAATGTAGATTTTCCTTCAATCTTAAACCTACTTCTACTTAACAATTTTTTAATGAGTGAAAATTAAGTGTATTTTTGTTGAGTTTTTTTCCTAGATTCTCAACTCAATTGTTTATCATATGAAAAAAAAAATTCAAAATCAATAGAGAAAAGTTCATAAGTTATGAAGGTTCAAAGCCAAAAAATATAGTTGAGCAAGCTGCAAAAAAACTTGTTTCTTTCACTTTAAACGCAAATACCTTGCAATCTACATGGTCAAAGTTTGTGAAATATCTTCTACACATTCTTATGCAAGTCTAGTACAAGATCCTATAGTTAGATATGCCAAAAAAACATTTAAATTTTTTTTTGGCTCTTTGTTTTAGAAATGGCAATTTTGAGTGGGTTTTGGTGGGAAAAAGGCCTAGAGACTCTGGGGTTAAAGTACTTTCATTTCCTTAAAACTAATTATCTCTAACTATATCCCAAATCTTCATTTCTTGGGTGATTGCAAGAAAAACTAGTACTATTTGGAGTCACATTTGGAGTGACAAAGTTGTCATGTGCTATAACTTTTGAAGCATGGAATTGTTGAACTTGAAATTTTTATTGGAGATGGCTAGCTAGACAATAATTAGATCCCTTATTTTTCAGAAATTTTCAAAAATAATTTTATGTTTAAATACAAATTTGGCTAATTTGTCACACTTTGTATTTTAGGGGTTTTTAGTACTGGGGAGTACCCAAAAATAATGATCTAGAGCTGAGATTTCTAGGGTCTATTCCCATACTTAGTAGGCATGAATTGACCGAAGGAAATTTTGAAAAACATTAATTTATGTCCTTTGTGTTCATGCAAATAGGGCTCTCTTGCGCGCGCAATTATGAGCATTGAAAATAGTTTCAAGATTGTTCTTTAATGGAATCTCTTCACCATAAAGTCTTCTCAAATGGACAATTTTTACTTTTACATAAAATTTATTTTCCTATTTTTTACAAATAAAAATGTGAAAATAGAGTGAAAGTTACTATTTTCTTGAAATTTTGCACTTTTCTAGTTCTCCTACTTAGAGTATTTTTCTATGCTTTTCCTTCCTAGGGAACCTTCTTCTTAAAGGTGTATATATCAAACATATTTTTTCCTTTTTTTTAAAATTGTTTTACTAATTATATAGTACTCCCAAAGAAAAAAAGGAGTACTGTGCAAAACGCTACGTTTTGAGGTGAGTCTTTCTTGCAATGACCCTCCTACATAAATTTTCCTTTTACCTTATACAATTTAACATTATAAACTTTGAGATTCTATAACTTCAAAACTCTATAAACAAACAATTTAAAATTTTGGCAACACTTTACATATCTTGTACAAACCTACAAAACAAATTTCAAATCATTTTAAGCTACTTTCCATATGTTGTAAGTAAATTAGCACAATCAAGATATAAATTACTACTACCGTACTTCACAACTTCTCTCTCAATTGTTATTTTGTCCATAACTAATTGAGATTAAGTTTAAGGATCATGAGATTTTTATGAAATGCTGACAAAGAGGTAAGGCATGTGCTCACCAAATTTCATCATAATGAAATAACTTTGAGATATTCTCCTTCAAACACCATTGCCTTAAGATTGAATAGATACATGACATCCTCTATTTTAATGCTTCATACTATCTATTTATAAATGATAATGTTTCAAAATTTCTTGTACCAATAGTTATGTCTTGGTCAAAACAAATTTTTCAAAAGCTCAACTCAAATGGAAACAAATATAGTATACAATAGCTAAAATACCCAATATATACTAGTAAAAATGTAGTATATCTTAGACAATAGAAATCGAATTAAAAACAATTGTTTAAATAGTTCAGTTGATTTGGTTGCGTTGTACCAATCAATATTCTACTGAAATTTGTTGTCCGAAATTGTTGATTTGGACAACAACTTCTATTTTTTTAAATGTTGAAATTGTAGCAAAGTCGATTTCCACATAAGTAGTCAAACTAGGGTAGTTGCTAGAAACACCTGTTGTTTTTGGATCAAAATGGCCTTAGTACTGAGTACTGTGACTTTTGAAATAAAATTTTCAAAACTAAAATAAAATATGGATAATTTGTAAAGCATTCAAAAATTCACATGTGTGAAAATTCAGACCGTGGAAAATTTATTTCCAAAAGTTGTGCACACTCAAAGAGTGATGGAAAATACCAAGAAAATGAACACTTTGATGTTTGATTTTTTTTAAATAGTAAAAAAATTCAAAAAATTCTCCAAAAAAAAGACATTTTTCCTCACTAAAAGATTCTTCTTCTCAACCATTTTTGTCTTTGAGAAAAAAAAATTGAGTTATTTGCACTTGTGCAAAGGTAGTGCACTTTGAGCACATGTGGAGGGTGGAAAAATTACTATTGTTAGAAAATCTCTTCTTGAGCCTATGTAACTTTAGTAGAAGTCCTTGCATCTCAATTTTGAGCTTCAAATTCGGGTTTTTGGGTAGAAAATAGTACTAAAAACCTTCAAAATGGCCAAGGTAGACACCTAATTAGGGGCAAGTTAAAAATAGTAAAATAATTTTGAAAATTTTGAAAAAATTACTCAATATCTAAAACTATCTTGTGTACCTTTACTCCAAATTTCACTCCAAAAGATCAAACTATGCAAAAGTTATGAGCAAAAAAACACCTGTCCAAGGGCAAAGGGACAAAAAAAGGACAAGTGTTTCTTGCAATCACCCACTACCATGTCAACATTGCCACATAAGCAATTAGAACTACCACGTTAGAAGCCTCACCAAGCCCTTTCAAGTATGGTTGGCAGAATTTGAACTCAAGACCTCACTCTCACAAACCAAGAGACTTAACCATTACACCAACATTTACGTAATATGCCAAGTTGTGAAAAATGTTGTTACTTATTCACTCATTGTCATTGTTTAAAGGGATAAAAAGTGTCTTCACGTAGTCTAGAGGTCCAATTCAAAGAGCCATAACTTTCATATTCTATATATGTCCAAATTCAATAAAATTTGTTGGAAAAGTTGTGCATAGTAGTCTAGTTTGTGTGGTAAAATTTTCACTTGAATACAAGAGATACTAATTTTTTGAAAGACATTCAAAGTATATGGTTTTAATTTGAGTTTAACAAACTGCACTTTGATGGCTACAACTTTGGGGGATTGCATCTTCTTCATCCAATGTCTGTTTTCAATGAAATTTGTTGGATAATGTTTCTTGTACACTATCTGTTTTCAGTAAAAAAAAAATTGGAATAGTTGCACATACAAGTCTAGTTTATGTGGTAAAAATCTCATATCAATATGAGTCACTAAGAAGAATTTAAGTAGGGAGCGGTTTAGCCATAGATGTATTTTTTGCAACTTTTCTTGTTTTTTGACATTTCAAAGTCATTTTGTAGACACTTTGAGTCAATTGAATGATACTTTTTTCACCAATGAAAATCAGATTCTACCTCCAATGTCTTGCTAGGAAAATTTTAGCAATTTTTTTCAATACTAAAACATTACAATTGATTTTGCAATATATGTGGTCAAATGACTTTAAATTTCATTTAAGTCATCTACTCTATGCACACTACAAGATTGTATGGTTGAGATTTTCATACCTTAGCAATATTTTGACTTACTACACTTGATTAGCAAGGATATGGTGAATTTCATTAAAATGGCAGTATTCAATGTGCCATTAATTTTTCAAATTGAGCAATCTAAACTATAAAAGCAACATTTAAAATAGGACGGTATATATATCTAAAATCTAGGGCTTATCTAGATTTCTAAAATTTAAGACATGTCTAGATTTTAGACCATGCATTCCAAAGCATCTAGGACATTTTTAGATTTCAAACATCTAAAACAATTCTAGATTTTAGAAATCTACAAATAATATAGATTTCAAGGGTTACACAATTTGTCAAATTTTTGTTGATTTGGTCAAAAAAAATGGAAGTGCCTAAAACAACAAAAATTTGTTGGTGTCTTTAAAGAATTTTGTTGACTTTAACAAGTTGTGATTGATAGACCCGAGGATAACAGAAAATTGTTGATTTTCTGTTATTCTCGTTACAACTTTCTACTAGTGATCAAAAATTGCCTTCTTTATATATCACAAAAGTTACCCAAAATAGTTTGCACAAAATGTAATCTTCAATTCTTCACCATCACTCCTCATCAAACTTTGTCCACACCCTCTTAAAGTCCAAGAGGCTTGATGGCACTAGAAGAAAACTATGCTGGTCTTTACAAAACCATGCGGGATTGGTTTTGTTGAGTTCCTAGTTTCCAACGCAAAATTATGTGTTGGAATCCATTGGAATGTGTTGGAATGCATTTTCCAGTGTAGAATTTTGCATTGGAAACTTGGAACTCAACAAAATCTATCCCACATGGTTTTGTAGAGATCAACATAGTTTTCTTCTAGTGTGGACAATAAGCCTAGCATCCCACCTACCCTTAAGTACTCTCAAACAAATCCAAATTTTTGACAAGTAGCGACCTCCTAATCCTAACTTCTCATTAATTCTACCTATCAAATCATTTATCCAACTAACTACTAAATCAAACCCAAGTAAACAACTATAATCATCTAATTATAAAATACCTACTACACTTTAATTCAAACAAAGATAAATGTCAATTTCAAATAGTAAATGGCCCGCATCACAACAACAGACACCTCTTTTTCCGTTTAGAATCACTAGTAGAAAATTCAATTGTTCTCTTGATTAGGTTGCGTTGATCCGGTCACTTTTTAACAAAAATTTGTTGAAATCAGTTTTTATGTTGATTTAATTTCTGTCAAAAAGTGACCTGTAAACGCAAGCAAATCAACAAACAAACTGATTTTTCTACTATTGAATACACCATGTTAGCTAGGTATTAAATTAGAAAACATTAAGGTAGTGTTTACTAATTTTGTAYGCTTCAATAATAAATAATTTGAAGATGCCTAATTTGGGAGGGATATTAGAATCATATTTTCCTCAAACTCAACATTCATCTTTCATATGAGGCTATCTTACTAATGAAAATGTATTTTTCTCCTTCAAAAATTAGTTAAATTGGCTTTGAATAATTTTAAAACATGTATTGAGATTTTAAGCAACTTCAACACACAATGCCATATATCAATTTCAACCACATTGTAGAATCACACATGATGAACCTTTACACTGAATTGAGAGACAGATACAATTACAATGACAAAAAGAACTTGACTAGTCTTCACAATTGCAGCATAAATTCAAACCGAACTATACTTGCAATTCATTAGATGTTTTTTCAACCCTGGAAGAGCCTGTTTCGGGGTTGTTCCCTGAAACTGTTCCACTGCACAGGGAACCAGCCACTGCTGGTCTGAAATTTTGAATTTCAAAAAAAGAAAAAAAAAAAAATTTTTTCCAGAAATTTTAAAAAGTATAAAGAAACTGAAAACTGATTTAAGTTTTTTTTTTTTTTTTTTCAATTTTTTTTAAAAATAATTAATAAATAATTAAAAATATTAATTAATTAGTATTATCCGAAGTGGCAGTCTCTGTGCCACGTCAGACTGCTATGTGGCAGAGTTCCCAGAGTTCCCAATGTGTTCCCACAGCCGGGAACTCGCAGTCTTCTAGACGGGCCAAAAAACATCTAATGCAAGCAAATTCGTACCATCATTTCAATAGCATGCCAAAGCAAAACAAATTATTTGTTTTCTGGAATCAAAATAAATCTAGTCTACACAAACAATCCTATAACAGGTTTAAGCTTATATCATTTTACAACTTCCAACATCAAAAACATCCCAAACTCTCATAATCMTCTAGTTTCTTTTACTTAAAAAATGCCTAAGGAAGCAAGGTTCTTACTTTGCCACGTAAAACCCACCTAGAACTACAAAAAACTTTACACAAACTTTATACAAGTATAAACACCATTAGTACATTAAAAAAAAAGCACTACCATATGTGATTACATACAATAAGAAGAATAGCAACTATAATTGATCCTAAGAAATAGGGTTTTGTACTAGTACTAGAATTTGGACGCAGGTGTAAGAAACACATCAAGCATGTGTTGTGCCGCATCCACCTTCTTTAGCCCTAGATTCACCGCAAAATTCACTATAATAATCTACTCACTAAATTGTCTCCATATTCTAAGTGAAGGTCACATTTGGTAGAAATTAAGTCGTTATTAGAAAATAAAAAGTGCCACTTTTCATCTTGTGAGTGGTTTGAAGTGATGTGGATCTTTGAGAATCCGACGTGTTAATTCAATTTTAGCACTCAAGTGTCAAATCAAACCTTCACGTATGATAAATTGATTCATGGTTGAGATGACATGAATTATATCTCAAAACCTCTAACCTTCAATCTAGTTCCTACCTTGTGAAAATGAGTCCAGTAGAAAAATCGAGAAAAAAATGATTTTTTATGCAATTGTTGAATTTTGTAAATGAGAAGTTCTTCAACGAAAACAACATAATTGTCTTGCTCTTGTAAGAAAAACTAAAAACTAAACTAGAAACCAACAATAGCAAGTATAGTCTTGATGGTTCAGTGGGCAAATTATGTATGGTAACCTTGTCCTTATCAACTTGGTGATGATGAGCTTTAGACAATGTATCTCCTTTGCCTCAACCGTCAATACCTTCAAGTTTGTCACAACTCTTGCCCAAGGTCTCATATGACAATATATGGAGTATTGTAGTGAGAAAAAATTGTATTTGATCTTTACCACATCTCTTCCACTTGAGAACAAATTCCTTCTCTACCACCCAACCTATATTCCTACCCTATGCAAGCAACTACTCAAAAGCAATGCAATGGAGGGTGTCTACGTCTAAATGCATGTTTGTAGCCCATTTAAAATCCATGCTTACTTGCCACAAACCATGAAAGTTATCACTAACAGGTTGGAGAGGAAAGAGCAAAAATCATCCCATTGGATGAGATTTTAGGTACTCAACAAGGCCACAAGTTCTTGGACTATGGGGAACGTGAGAATTGTGCCACAACAATGCTAGATCAACAATCTATGTGGCTGAACTCTGGCCCAATCAATAATAGTAATTAATTTTTTTTGAATTCCTGAATTTTTTATTAATTTTTTTTTCTTTTGATAATTAATATTTTGATAATTGCTAGCATTCTTTCACAACATTGTGAATAGCAAGGGAAAGAGGCCTAAAACGTCCCTATTCTTGCCTCAAATCCCAACTAATGCCATAATCTATSCCTCAATTTTTGCATGAGATTGCAACTCATTGGCAACTATTCTGCATTGGTTTTGCATTGCAACATATTTTGTCCAAAAATCAAGGTCATTGTAGAACCAGTACAAAAGTGCTCCCAACTAAGAGCAAAAGTCTTGGGCATGAAACCAATGTGTATCTATGTCTAATTGCTGCAAAAACAATTGCAATTTTGAATAACTGCGCATGCACATACATTGCATAATGTTGTACTAATGTAACTTAGCCTATGATAGGTGCAACTTTGTACATACCTATTGTAATTMAAAAATTCTTTTTGTATACATGTGTTTTATAAAATGCACCCTACAAAAAAAAATTGGGACTACAGTAGGTATGTTTTGAGAGAGTTTTGCATGTCATAGGTTGAGTTATCTTAAACCATTGCATAATTGTCATGATAATTGTTAATAAGTTTTGGGTTGTCATTATACAGAACCATGCCAATGCACTGGAAAAATGATTGTAATGTCATCCTTTTGTACACAAGGGTTCTCTTAATTGGTATGAAAACAAAGTTGATTCTCCCTCAACATAACAAGGTGATTAAACGTCCTTTTTACCAACACAAATTTTGGTTTTGCATAACTAAGATGACAAATCATTAGTAGAAAATGATGTCTAGATCAACAAAAAATCATCAATTTTTTTGTTAATTTGGACAATGTATCAACCATTTTCACAAGTTTTTGTTGATTTGGCACAAGGTAACAAAATGGTTACAATTTTTTTGTTAATTTTGGTAGTACAACGTCCAAATCAACAAAACACTCAACACTTTTTTGTTCATTTAGATTTACAAAAGTTTTAAACAAGTTTTTGTCATTCGGGCAATGTTTAAATCCCCATGGTTCAATTCTATGTACAATTTTCATTAAATTTTAAACTTAATCATTCACAATTCTTTGTTTTTGGAACTCAACAGACTTTGGTGACCATTTGGGCACAATAAAATACGTTTTTTGAAAAAAATTTGAACTAAAAAAAGTTAGGAAATTAAGCTGAATTTCACCTCCAAAAATCTATTTGAGATTAGAAGTCTTATATTAAAAATTATGGACCGTTTTGAAACAGTAAAATTCGTTTTTGGAAAAAACTTTGAATTAAGAAAAGTTAGAAAATCAAGAACCTATTGATAAACCGCTGTGCTACTGATTTGTTTCAATCAATGGATTAGTAATGCTAGTAACTTTCTCCTCTCTGCTTTACTTTCCAATGTGGCAAACATTGTTGACAAACCTTATGGAAGGTCATTGCAAATTGACTATATATATGTACTTCATGGCTTCAATTCCAACGTGTCCAATTCTACATGACCAGACTTGGAATAACAATTTTTGACGTGATAGATCTCTAGAGAGTTCGAGGAAGCCTCAAAATTCCCACGCTTCAATGAATAAGTAATTTTTGAAGCACATAAAACACCGAATTACACATTCTTGCACTTGGCCAAGTGTACTGACCATATGCTCTACTATTCATTAAAAATGTGATTTTCAGAAATTTGGGTACCTCCCAGTTTTTGCAACGCACCACATTCCATTCTACTTTGTGCTTCTTCAATTGTGCATGCAAATTTGCTACTAGAAAGCAATTTTTAGACTTTTAAACAATAACAATCTAAAATTAATCTTATCTGAGTTCAATTATGCCGTTTTCTCCATTTCAGTCTTCAAATTCCGTAAATTGAAATTAAATTTACATCAAATTTTTTTCATGCTCATAATACATGTGCAATAAGAAATCAATACAAGTATTTCAAAAATTTATTTAGAAAATCAAAATGCAATTCAAGGCACAAACTCCGCCTTCTAATTTCAAATTGATAGTTCATAAACACACAAAAAATCTACTCAAAGTTGTGCAAACACTTGCAAAACAAAAACACAAACTCCACACTATAATTCACACATCCTACACTACAGTCACATGCATTACTACTTTGTTTCAGTCACTATTCCGTTGCATCCGGTGTCTCCAACACTCGTGTAGATGATTGTGTCAATTATTCCATTTCTTCATTTACACTTGAATCCGCAATTGGAGTCAAGGGAGGTGGAGAAGCATAATCCAATGCCCTATCCACTATAGCATTTATGGCGGGAGTAGACACTCCATCTGTTAAACTTGGTGATGAAGCTGGCCCTTCGAAGATGGAAAATGCTCGCTCGTAAACGTAATGTCCTTCCATTCCGGTCCGAACGTATCGTATGTATTCCCTGTCATAAAAAAACCCATCTTCAGTAGTGAACAAAGTATCAGAATCCAAAGTGCTGAACGCTGACAAAGCTGATGTGGGTTCTGCCAGTGCTAGCGTGTCTTCAATTTCTGCTCCATCTGCTCCAAGATCCTCTGCTACTATCGGTGTACTTTGTGCTCCTCGTCTATCTCCTTCAACGTCTTCTATTGCTACTGCTGTACCTTCAATGCCTATTCCCTCTATTCCACCGTCGGTTGTTGCTGCTGGTGCTTCTTCCATTTCTTTTAACCCTACTTCTACATCTTCTACTTCAGCCATATACACATCATTCTTCTTCATCATTGGAACATAATCAGGGTCCTCCTCCTCTTCCAGCAAATCTACTTGGTCTCCACGAGCATCGCTTTCAACATTAGTGTCATCATCGCCCAAATCTCGGCCGGCGCTAGGTAAGTCGTCAGAGTGCGTTTTCTGAGAATCGCTATCACCTCCACTTGATGATGAAGCCCCAGAATCAATTGCAGTTTCTCTTTCCTTTCGCTTCCTTTCCATCACTCCAAATCTTCTTCCTGCATCTGAAGAGTCACTCGATGAATGTACTACCCTTTCAAGCCGACCACGGGGTATAACCAAATCCTCTTGCGGAAGTTCAGGACTAGGCGTTCTCTCCCCACTACCAAAGACTTCTGATATCCTTTGTTCAGCTGCAGTGCTCACAGAATTTACCATCACCATTTTATCTCTATACATCAATTGCAGTTTACTGTAAACAAACTGTGTACGGGTCGTTGCACCTTCCATGATAATAATTTCTTGTCCCACAAAACCACTCTCTAGAATCCCTGGCACTACCATCGTGATACCCAATGTCATCAACCCCCAATTCCGTGGTAGATACATCTGTACCATTCTTTTCAATTCCGTCGATGTCCTTTCCAACTTGTCCTCCGCTTGAGGCATCGTTTCCGTGTTCCAACAATCTCGAAATACTACATCCAAGCCGTTTGTTTTACTCGGAAAATTTTCCATAAGTCCGCTCTCTCTTGGATACTACATGATGATGGCGATGTCCCCTATTGCCTGCACAGCACACTGTCGCTGTCCACCATGATGTAGATCGTGCAAATACGTCGTAACCGTTTGAGGTGTAAATATCCAAGAACCCTCCAAGTAATGACAACTCTCTGGCACAACCATCCGTGCTTGCATTTCTTCATCAAAGTATATCCCAGGTGGAAAAAGAAATATGACAGTCTACCTTAAAATTGAAGACATCCACTTTTGAAGTTGTTGCAATACCTTACTATAATCCTCGTTTGTCCATTCCGCGTCTGCCCCTTCCGAACCTCCTCGTCTACAATCGAAAATCCATAAACACGATTTTCCGAGTTCAACGTACTTGTCCCTAAAGAACCCTCCTCTACACCTCACGTACAATGATGCTTCTCCTTCTTCGTCTTGGACTGTCGATAGAGCAGCTTGCCAGTCCCACCTAGCATTTGATACGTCCTCTACATCTAGCCCATAGCCTGCATAATCTTTGCGACCCTCTCGTATATCTATAAAGTGTTGCCTGACAAACGCTGATATATGATTCGCTACACTATTAAGTGCTTGCACGGTTTTCACAGTAGGCGAATACCACAATGTCTTTGTATCGCTGTTCAATGTCTTTCCCATCAAAGTGAATTGTCTTCCCCCCTCATCCCCATACTTGCTTACATCTATGGCAAAAAATTCATTCATAGACAACGGCTTCTCATCCCTCGCTTCAACCATCAAAAAACGAATTTGGTTTCTCACTGAATCTTTGCGCTGCACATGCTCCACCGCGTATGCTACAGTTCCTTTGGGAGGATTTGGAGTCGCCCTATTGTTGAAGTAGTATTGTTGAGATGGTCGCCTCACATTCACTACATCTTTTGCTGCCATTCGCCTCACTACACGCCGGTACATCTTGTTTGACACTCTGGTCAGAGGTCTCAACTACGTTTTTTCCATCCTCTTCCTCTTTGGGTTTCCATCCACTGTTACATCGAGATTACGCTCCCTTGCAATTTTCTTCCAATTGTCTTCAGACTTCTTGTTGAAAAAAAGTCTTCCTTCTTCATAGTCTCTACACACTTGCAAAATCACCTCGTACGACTCTTCATCTTCATTCCACGCATGTCGTGTGTAATCTGTCATTTTCTTGGACAATTGGCCCAAAGACATATATTGTGGCAAGTTCTGACTCCAATGCAACGCACTCGCAGCCATAGTTAAAGCCGTCGCTCTTCTTGCATCATCTACTCGAGTAGCGGCACTTGGACTTCCACATGCCTTCCATATGTCACGTAATTTAATGAGATTCTCATAAAATGTAGTGAAAAAAGTCCGATCAAATTCCCTCGCGTTTATTCGAACAGACGCCTCTATATAGAACTGCGGATTGTTGTAGACCACAAACTTAGCTTTCCTTCTTGCAAAACGTGCAAAATATTCATCGTTCGACATGATTCCATCACGGTGTTCTTCTTGAGCTCGTTTGCAAGCACCCAACACATGTTGGCCATCCACTGGCTCCCATATGATACTGTTCTCCAACCACTGCGTCCTCACAATACTACTTGAAACAATTGGATCTGCTCGACAATGTGTGAGAAATGTCTTCTCAAACTCCTGTGCTGCACCCTCTTTACTAAAGGAAACCTCTACTACTTCTGTGTCCCCTTCGTCATTAGTATTTCTGTAATGATATGCAATGGGACGGAGTGTTATTGCACTTATTCCGTCCGCTTCTGACCCCTTTAAACGGTCGTACATCTCATTCACTCACCATGCCATGAGGGTTCAATGGTTGGTCTCTGCATTCTCCACATTCCGAATAGCATCAATATCTGCATTGAAAAAACTTTCCGGTCCCCATATGTATCCTACCTTATACTCCATCTCCGTAGGAAAAACTATAGGTGGTTTTCCAATACTTCGAGAAGCAGCAATTGCACGTGTTTGTTGAGCCTCTTCCTCAGGTGAATCGTCATCATCTACATCTTGTTCACCATCATTTCCTTGTGGAGGAAGACCTTCCCTAGCTGCTCTTTCACGATGTCTTCGAACTTCATTCCGAGTGCGCACGGTTTCTCCCTCTTCAATCCTTGCTTCTGGACTACGAAGCCTTTCACGTTCCTCTGAAATGGCCTCCATTGGTGATTGTAGTTGAAGTCTAGTTCGGCCACGTCCTCTACCAACAACACCTCCTCTACGAGTAGCACGTCCTCTGGCAGCACTAGATCTCTCAGCATTCACATCTGTCACTACAACTTTTAATCTGTACTCTCGGCTCCCCGATGCACCTCTTGAACCACTTGGTCCTGATTCAGCTTCTAAGATTGTTCCTGGAGCTCGAACTTCATTGTCTCTTACAGTTTCTAAGTCCAACGGTTTTTCATTTTGTGCATTCAATTCAAGTGCATCCTGATCTGGTTGCACAAAATTTTCTGCAGCATCTGCTTCAACCAAAGGTGCATTAATTGGAGTACTCTCTTATACCAACCCCTCCTCATGCATTTCAGTGTCATTCTGCCTTGAATGTTCTTCTACAACATTAGTTGTCCTTGATAGAAGACGTTGACGATGTCCTATTTGCCTTCGAGAAATATCCTCCTCTTCTGAGTGGCCTACACTTTCTTCAACAACAGCACGCTTTTGGTTCTGTTCCGCTACTGGGATCCAATTCTCTTTCAATGGAGCTGCATAAAGACGATACAATTCATCTGTATCCTCAGGTTCTCTAGGAGGAGGCCGCTCTTGAGCAGCCACAAGATCACTTCTTCGCAACTGCTCATACCTTCGCGCCTCTACACAATAAGCACGTACTCTGAATATTTGTTCTGGGGTCGATTGCTTGAATTTTGTAACAGACTCGTCTCTTACAACCTTCACGCCATCGGGCATAGTCTTCCAGAATTTTACCAACGTCTTCAAACCATGTATATGAGAGAGGACTAGGACGAGCTCTGGTGGTACAGGTGCCATCATAAGCTTCTTCCTCAATTTGTACTTTTCGAGGACTGCTTTGGTATTGGTCGTTGACAAAGTTAGTCTTCCATCGGCACTGCCTGTAAGGCTTTCAATAACTCCATATGATGTACCGACAATACTCCAATATCGTCCATCTTCAACCGGGAAATCCGTAATCCACAACACGGGCTTCTTCGTTCCGTTTGATTCCATCCACCATCCATGCTCCAGCGACGTCGAATGCACCTTAGGAGCCATTATATACTCCACAAAAACAAATATTAAAAAGTCAATATAAAAAAGTCAAATAATTGTAAAAGCTCCAACACATACTTGTAGAGTTGTAGGGCTTGACAATCATTTACACTCATTTTCCCTAGAATTTGCATATGAGATTCTTAAAACACGAAACCCACTATCTTCATTTTTTGATAAATGAAGGAATAAAAGCAACGTGCTGATATAGTTTATAAAACTACTACTGATTACTAGATATCTTTGTTAAAAAAATAAAAATAAAATTTGACAAAAGTGCATGTAGTACATGCCTTTACAGTGAACGCATCATGCCGTAGTTTTAGAAATATGTTATACAATTGAACATAGCAGTTAACCCATATTTTAAATCACAAGCCATAAAATGAATGTTCATCACTTCTAGTCCTCTGTAACAATAGATTTTAAGTATTGTATTACACAATAAATATTCATAGACTAAATTGTCAGCTTTCACAATTTCACTAGACGATAGATAGCGTGCTGTGGTACATAGCATTGCACTATGAAAAAAAACCTCTAGAGTTTTTAAACTTCTTGTGTATAAAATTATATTCTTGAACATAACACTACCAACGAGTAGCTTATATTCTTGGCCACTCATTTGTTTAAAATTATGCAAAGCTTGTCCATAAGCAGTGCAACGCTTTTTATGTGTACTACTAGTACATACAACCTGTGATTGCAGATTTCATGAAAATTTATCACACACCATTAAATGCTCGGATATTGAACATGACTAACATTTTCTTCATCACATAGATAATGAACTAAAAATTATTTTCTCCACACAATATTTTTTAAAACTGCCAACACACATCATGACTTGTTTGTAGTACCTTATGCACAAGCTTTGGTTTACGTTCAGCTCCTCAATTGCTACGTATTCAGATGAATACTTATGATACCTATCCGTAGCACCGAACAGTACCTCGTTCACTACTCCTCCTAGATCACTCAAAACCTGATGCAATGTCAACATGTCCAGAATTATTCCATTGTGAATGACGTATGACGATACTTGAATTAGTTCTTTAGGGCTTCATAGTCTTGAACAAATAAATCTTCGTCATAAATGTTAACATTTGTTATTTCAAAGCCATCAACAACAATTTATTTACATGTAGGACCTTCAAGGTTGAACAACAAAATAAATAAAAGTTGGTTGCAATAACTTGAAATTTTCGGAGTAGGAAACAGAAAAAGAACAAAAACAAAGATACTATCAAAGACATACACAATCTGTTCATTAGTACAAATTTGCGTTGCACTTTTCATGGGATAAAAAACAATACAAATGCAACATATTATCTATCAATTGTAGGTCTTGAAAAACTTGTTGTCTCATACTTAATGAAAATGAAATTTACCATATACGCACTTAAAAACCCTCATGTACGTCATGCTGGTCATAACATACACTACAGAAGACTTGAAAAGATACTACGATACATAGCAACAATCCCATCACCTTGGAAAAAAACAACCTCTCCTCTAGAAAATGAAACAAAAAAAAGTGTTGCTTGAACACATGAAAATGAAATATATATAAAAGTTCACGTGACAACATTGTGTACAGCTGAAGAACTTACAGTAAAATAAATAACCTAATTATACAAAAGGTAATAAAAATAGATTTAACTAAATAACCATCTAGTAGTAGAGACCTACATGAAATTATTATTGAAATAAAGTAAAAGTCAATTACGCTATTTGTATGTGAACACTTCTAGAAAACAAATCCACTGACATTACAAAAAATTTGAAGCTGAAAAAATAATACAAAAGCACATAAAAAATGAAATTGGAATAAAAAATGGAAACTAATTCTTTAACATTTTCATAGACAACATGAAAATTAAATTGACAAAACTAAAATACATATTGAAAACCACCTTCAACAATATAATTCAATTGGGAACATGATTTCATAAAAGGCTTAAAATGTAGTGCTTTTAAAAAAAACAATGAACTTCTGGAATCCTTTACAAGATATTGAAGACAACTATAAAATATTTACAGGTCACATTCCATGTAAATTCCATATGTCCCCATTGCTTCCAAATTCTCATTGACAAAAATTCTTTTTTTGTACAAAAAATGAACATTTCTAGATATTAATGTGAATTGGAATCTAACTTTCAACATATGAGTTCCTAAAACCTTCTGTGTATGGTCAAATCTTGAGAAGCTTAGTGATTAATTGTCTCAAGTCTTAAAGATAAGGAAGCTTCTCATTCCAGTTATTTGGTAAACTACAACTTCACTTTGATTTATTGAAGAATTGTCGTAGAGCATCACTACTAATAATAAATATGTACATTATACATATGGATCCAACACAAAAGGGCATTGCAATTGTTTGTTTTTGAATTTAATATTTCAATTGCAGTCAACTTAATGCCCTTAAAATTAAATACATCTTCAAATGGAATTTTTACGTTAACATAAATAATAAAAACATCCGAGCCATTTGAAGGACTTTTTTCTTAATGTATATAGTTGAACTTCCTATGTTTCCACGATACACCTTATATATGACTTTTGAATTTCATACTATCCTACTGCAAAATCCAATGCTTCAACTTGTTTTTAAAATACATATTTACAAGCACATCACCTCAAAATTTGAATGGCAATTTCTAGTATCACTTATTATAAAAAGCAGCTTTCAACAACTAGGCATACAACTCAAAGTACATGCAATACAGATGTGTACAAGAGTATTCTATATAGAGAACAACTTGGATGATTTACCTGGTACACAATTAACAATGGATGATAAGGTGGTGAACTGTCTACATTCACAAGAAATTGTGATGCAAGCGTCCTCTTCAATTCTGCCTTCCCACCTTCCAAACCTAGTGCAATATGAACATTTTCAATGTTACTTGCTTTGTAAGTAAGGAATTTAAGAGCTACAATTTTTTTCAAAATTACAATTACTTGCCACGCTAAATTTGCTTTTACAAAGTACCAGCATTTGCAATTTCCAAAATCCCCATAGCAACCTATGCAGCTAACAATGATAGCACATATAATTCCTAGAATAGAGGACAATAGTGAGGTATAAAAATGGCAATTCATGAGAAAATAACATTAAAAAATAAATAATCCAAAGAAGGTACAATGTCCACAAAGATTCATGTAACCGTCTCGTGATTAGCAATTTAAATTTGCCACTATGCATTACCAATGCACTATTTGGTGATTGACTTTGACACATAATAAAATGGGATGAACTAAACCCATGACAACCATAAAGCACTATGCAATAGTTCTGAGGTCCGAATGCAAAAGGTAGAGGTTACAGTTTTGGAGTTTCGAACTTCAACTTCACACTAGAAGAAAAGTGTATTAAACTCACTAAAACAGTTCGGCTGCATTCTATTGAATTTTCACTTTCTAATGGAAAATTCTGCGTTGCAACGAGGCGTTGAAGAGGAAGAACTCAACAAAACTACCTATATTTTACAATACAAAAAAACAATTTACATTGCATAGAATCTTAATACAATTGGCAAATAAAATAAAATAAAATTCAAATAAAATAAAATAAAATAAAATAAATTTTAATTCCAACTTCTCAAATTAAATTTCTAGAAAAAAAATTCGTTTAACATAAACGAGAATGAAAATAAGCAACAATTAAAAATGAATATGCAGAAATAAAACGTAATTTATTTTATTTAAAAAAAATAAAGTACGTTATCCAATGAATAATCAAAAAAAAAAAAAAATACATTGATATTGAAGTAGGAGGACAAAGTTGTAACCCGAAAACGTCAAGACATGTGATATTCTATTATACCCAATATTTAAAAAGAACAACAATTGACAACGATAAATTGTGTTCAATTGGTTTGTACGAGGACATTAGTATTTTCTAGAGTCTTCCATGTACAAAATGCAAGGCCACGTGTACTATATAATTACTTTTAAAATTTGACCTCATGATTTAGTCAAAACAATACTAATTTCAATGATTAAAAAATTTCGGTTTAACTTCGACTAATATGTGAGAAATTAAGATGCTTCCAATTTTTGACCTCCTACTGTATTGGACTTCAAACTTTGTGATTGGGAAATTATACAATTTCACTTTTCCATTGTTATTTGTTAATTTGAAGTACTTACTTCAAAATTCATGAAAAATGGATATGAAAACAATTGGTAGTTCATTGTTCAATTAGTTCCTATTTCCACAATAATTGACAAAATATTGTCCATGTACTTTTTAGATGTAACACATATTATGAACTCATTTGTAGGGGTAGTACCCATGCAATGAATAGTGTTTTCTTCCATGCTGCTTAGCGCTTTGAAGAACTAGTTTATATTATAGAAATATACTAAAACTGTGTATATTATAAGATTTCAGCCTTCTAAAGGTGGTAGGTTGCTGCAGACATTTTTGGCCTGCCGCTACAGACATGGACGCTTGCGACTACTGTATTGTTGACTTCTTCGAGTGGGCGGTTTTCAGCAAACAAATCACCAACTACGGCTGAAAAGTGAGAACCGAATATATCTTCTAGTACCACGCAAGTGCATTTCTTTCATTACCACTTAATTGCTGCTCATCACCCAAACTCTTTGGTCTTTCAATTCAATATATGAGTTCCGTTTATGCTGATATTGTTCTTTTTCGAATTGGAAGCCTCAGTGGGTGGGTTTCTTGAGGAACCAATTTGCGTTCATCTTCAGTCGTTTCTCTGATGTTTATGTTTGGACGAAGGACATAACGGGATTCTAGAAGGACAAACCGAGACTCCAAAAGGACGGAGCAGACTCTTGAAGGACAGAGCAGACTCCAAAAGGACAGAGCGAACTACAGAACGATAGAGCGAGACTGCAGAAGGACAGAGATAATCCACAAGAAGGTACGCAATTAGACACTACTCCTATGTACACGTTTTGAAAACTAGGAAGAAACGTGTAGTGCCCTAATCATGTAGAAGGCAGCAGTGGACATGTGTATCAAGTATGAGGAAGTCCGTAACTGCCACTTCCAATTTGAATTAAAATTGAGAAGTTAAGTTCTCAGTTAATGATTTCTTGCATGCTACCCTTTAGTTTTCTCAGTTTCCATCCACTAAGCAAGCACTCTAAAGGAACATGCAAATGTGAGCTTCTGACAGAGCATGGAGCTGCGAGCAGATAGAAGGCAACAACCTTTTACACGGAAGGCAACGAAACCGAGCAATAGACACAAGCAACAAACATATCTGCTTCAAAGTCTGCTGTAGCTGCCCTTGCCTTGACAGCAAAATCCATCAACAAAGAACCATGCAGGTAACTTTTGCAGTTCAATTGTGCCAAAGTATAGTRCTAACTAGTTACACCAAGATCAAGCAGCTTCGGGATAAGAGCTACAATTCAGGTACTCCTTCGTTTCAGATCGCAAGTGCAGACGTCCTGCCACAAAAATAACGCAAAAATTGTKATCAACTTTCAGGACCTTCAAACGGGAAGGAGATGAAGCAACGCAGCGAACAAGCTGAAGCCCTCTAGGAAATTAGAGGCACGGTCAACTGACACACGACAGAATAAAGCGTGGACCGCGTGGCGCTGCAAGAATTGACGGAGGAAGTAAGGGTGGGCGGTGTAGCCACGTGTCGATTTTGCTACTTTGGCTGGGATTCAGCACCGAAATTTAAGAGCAAGGTATGAACCTTACCTGCTACTGATTGGGTCGCCACTAGAGAGTCAAGGTGTTGGCCGCCACGTCCTCCAAAAGTCATGTTCCCATTGAACGCTCCAAATGCTGAAGAGGTCAGCTCTCCGAAGTTATAGCTGGTCAAGGCAGGGGCAAGTGGTCGAGGCAGGTTGCGATTCAATTTCCCACCGCCCAACGCAACCTGCAGGTGCAATTTGCAAGCATTTCAATTGAGTAATGTGAAAATTGCTTGGAGTACCAAAATGAACAGTGACCCTCCGCGCGCGCGGAGGGTAACTGTTCATTCTGGTCCTTCCTTCGTTTTGAGGACTTGAGTTTTTGGTTTGGATCTTCGTTTTGCGGACTTGAGTTTTTGGTTTGGAAGCAGAATGAACAGTTACCCTCCGCGCGCGCGGAGGGTCACTATTCATTCTCCTTCCAAACCTCTCCACTGCCATTTCAATCCGGGAGACATATACATTGACAAGTTATAAATTTTCTGACTTCCGTCTGACTCCCGAAGGCAAGTGCATGGACTGCGACTGCGAATTAAGAGGAAGCTGGACTTTAGAGAATTATAGAAAGCAAGATTGTTAAAAATTAGAGAGTATGCAATTAGGGTTACCTGGACTCCGCGCACTATTGCTCAACGATTTTTTGCCCTGTGATGTTGCCGAATACTGTCGATCCGCTTTGGTCCTTCCGTTTCCTCAAACTCCACTGCTGCGTTCGGCTTCCTCCTTGAGAACTCCGGTGCTCCGCTCCGCTCCCTCCTCTTTCTTGCGTAAAACTCCGCTGTGGCCCTTCGCTACTTCCCTCCGCTCACTTTCTCAAGGTGAACTCCGTTGCGGCCCTTCGCTGCTTTTCTCCGCTCCCTTTCTTCAGGCGAAGTATGATGCTTCCTTCCATTGCTTCCCTCTGCTGATACCGTTTTGTGAGGGGAACTCCGCCTTACAATGCTTTCGAAGACTGCACTAGTAGGCTTCCTGCTGATTCATCAGCAGAACATGAGATCAAAAATTTTGTAGACAGGAGTATAGTTTGAATCGCCTTGAAAATAAATAAAGACCTGCGACTAAGTGAACCGTAAAGTAGGAAGCTCACGTACCGAGGTTAATTACATTTCTGCTGAGGTCAACATGGCCGCCGCAAATGTGGTTCGATGCAGTTAGTAAAGCTTAACGGCTTCACTACTTCACCGGTAGAGTTTCCTGGCTTCAGAAATTCACGGCTTCATGGAGAGAGTTTCCACTGCACTTGGAGCTGAGAAATCAAACAAATAGCCTCGGATGGGATTGCGAGAAAGACGCTGTGTACAAAACCAAATGCGAGTAAGACGACAACGCTCATGTTTTCCCGAGCCGATCGCAAGAGCGGAAGATCGCAAGATCACAAAATCGCCTAGGGTTTAAGAGAAGGTCGAGTTTGATCTTCGCGCACTTGATTTCCCGAGCCGATCGCGACAGCGCCTAGGGTTTAAGAGGAGCTCGAGTTTAATCTTCGTGCACTTAGGGTTTCGAAGCTCCTGTCATTGCTGAAAATTTTTCCGTTGAGAAGTGCACACTGTAGTTGTCGGACTGCGCGGATGAAGGTTGAAGCCATTTTTTCTTGAATGTCGTCAACTTGGATGAATGTCTTCAACGTGTGGATGAATGTCTTCAACGTCTGGATGAATTTCTGAAGCTCGAATGAAGAGCAATCGCACTAATGAATTGCTGAACTAGATTGAACTAAGTAGGGGTCTGGTGGTCCGGGGTGAACTAACCCCCTTGCCTGCCAACGGGCTTAACCCTTAAACGCCGCCGCAGATGCTTATTGTCCTTTCGATGACAATAAACAAGTGTCAATCATCATAGGAAGTCAAATTTAGTGTTTTTAATTGCTTCCATATTTTTAGGTAGTTCTGATTCTATGAAGATAGCAAAGATTTTCACATGAAAATGTTTTGTACCACGATGTCCTCCTTGCAATTTTTGAATGGGTAGCATGAGATATTGGTTTGTACAATTTTTCCAAAGCTGAACATGTACGTGAACAGTGTTTTTTCCCTCGGTCAAGCATATTGTACATGCGTCGTGGAACATGATGTAGGGGGGTGTACATCATGTTACAAATGTATGTTTTTTTCTAATAAGAGTGCATTTTGGTATTGGTGTGTTCCCTTTAAAACCTGTATTCAACATAAAATAAAATGCAAAAACTTTGTTTTAGAGGAGGTATATCTACCTATGACCACCATCCATCCAGTTGTAACACATGGAGAACCCTCCCATTTGCATCAGTATTTACGCCAATACCACAAACTTAAAATCATTTTATCATAATGGTAGTGCACTTAAGGAACTGACAAGGTAATCCCTAAAATCCCAAATGTTCCCTTTCGAGACACTTGGGATATTGGGCAGGCTCGTGCAATCTCAATTTTTCACATAATTTTTGGTGATGAAGTTTTTTTGATGATAGAAAAGCACGTTAGCTTTCTGAAAAAATATTTTTTGTCTCATTCGATGCATGGGGGCAAAAGTTATGCCATACTATGCATAAATTACAGTTTATTGTGCAGAACCAAAAAATCACAGAAATATATATATATATGTATATTTTTTCATTTTTTTCTCAAAGATTATATATTTGTGTACATCTGAAACTTTTATTCATTCTATTTGGCCTAATAATGGAGAAGTTATGGACAATCTTGTTTTTCGGACAATCTAAGCATCCTCTTCAGAAAATAACTTGTAGGATTCATTTCTTTAGAAAAAAATGTTGGACAAGGTTGAATTTACTTGCCACAACAATCTAACCATTGTGATTATTGTGTTTCAATACCATTTTAGAAGTATTAATCCAAAAAAAAAAAATTCCAATTTTGGACGTACTTTTACTTAACAATTCTTTAATGATTGAATATAAAGTGTGTGTTTTCTTTAATGTTTTTCCCCTGATTCTGAACTTGAATTTTCAACACATGAAATTTTAATTTCAAGCTCAGTAGAGAAAAAAAATTGATTAGGAAGCTTCCGAGCCAAAAAAACTACTAAAAGAATTTTTTAAAATGCTTGTTTTTTTCACTTTAAACGCAAATATCTTATAATCTATGCAATCAAATTTTGTGAAAATTTTCATATACATTCATATACTAATTTAGTAGAAGATCCAACTGTTAGATATGAAAAAAATTGAACATTTTGAAAACTTGGCATCTTGCAATAGAAATGACAGTTTTGAATGGATTTTGAGAGAAAAAAGGCCTTGGGACTTTAGGGGTTAACGTACGATGTAGAGAGGGTTTGTTCATGCTGTAAGAAGGATGTACTCATGCTTGAACTCTTCACCATTGGGAAATCATGGAGAATGTATTGTTCGTCTTTTTTTTTTCCCCGAATTACTACTTTTGAATTCTTTTAATCTTTAAAAAATGTGGGAGTTCACAAGTAGCCTTCCTACAGTACGTAGGTTGCAAAGTTGTATTGGAATGGTCACTAGTCCTTCATTATGAGGATCATGTTCTACGGAAGGTTGAATCTTTGCTTATATTGTAGTTCATTAAGAATTATGAATGTCGAAGTAATTATGTGAAGTTGTTCCTAAAACTATAATTCTGTGTATGTGGTTTGAAATTATAGGTAGGGAAAATTAGGTATTCAAATTGAACAAATTAAAAAAAATTCTAAAATGTAATTTCTAAATAATTCCTTGTGTGTAGTCCGTTCCACCAAATTGATCTTCATGAATGAAAACTTTTGCTTGCAAATTTAATTTTATGGAATGGTACACCGTTCTCTTCATGAATACACAGGAAGATTTAGATGATATCATAGGTCACTAGCACTAGAAGAATGTTTTTTGAAATAAGAATTGGACAAGTTGTACATTCAAATTGAATCTAAAATATTGAATAAAATATGAATTAATGAAGACTATCACAGAGTTTGAAATTCTTGACCAAATTGTATACATTTAGGAGTTGAGCTAAATTCATGTGGTAGGACAATGTGATGATGCATGTGTAGTGAATTACCTTGACATTTTCAAAATGAAATCTCGATTTGTTGAACTTCGTGTAGTTCTTTACTTGGTAACTTGTATTTATGAAATGATATTGTTATGTGCTTGTTATTCAGTAAGTATAAAAGGTTACTTGGAGTTTTTTGAATATTGTACACATTAAATTGAAAAATATAAGAAATGGGAACACAAAAAGTAGGTTACGAAAGTAGGAGTAGTAGATAAATGCTTTGCAAGTTCTTTTATTTTAAGATGTCATGRAAACTACTCTGTGGAATGTAATTGTTAATTAGATGCACTCTTAGACATAACACAATGAATATTGCAATAGAAATGAAGCCCTACTAGAAATTTTTTTGGGTATCATATACATTTAAAATAAAAGGTTTTATTTTTTTATTACCCTTTTTTTTGTTTCTAAATTGCATAATTGAACAACACACTAGGAAATGTAATTTGTACAAAGATGAAACTCTTGGTTAAGAATTTAATATGTGTTTTCTTTGTTTGGAGCTCTAATATAGGTATGTAGAGTAGAGCGTTACTTTGCTTTGAAAAATTGCATATCTTTATAACTTGAGGATGTAATAAATTCTTAATGCCTTAAATCTTGTTAAGAAGTAGAATTCGAGTTGGAGTTTTTGAAAGCTCTACAAAGTTTTATTGTCGAGAGCTTGGGCAACCTTGGATAATGGCACTAGTGTATGAATTTAACAATGTTTTAGAAAAATTTCATAAATTCTGGGATGATTGCTAGCTTGATTTCTTAGGACTATGAAATCATCATTGTTTGGAAGACCTTTATGTTTTATTCCATGTATAGAGAGAAGAATTGGAAAATGTGTGATTTTCACTTAGAATATTTACTTTGTTTAAGTAATGCGGAGTTCGAAAATGTGTTAAGCAATTGTGGTTTCTTGTTTTCAGTTTCCATGTGCAAAGGTGCACAAAAGTATAGAAGAATGTAGGTAAATGAAATTGCATAAAAAACTAGAGGTTCTAGAGTGGGTTGGAATGATGATGTGTATTGTGTGTAGGTGCAACGAACAAATGAATCGCGACATTTAATTCACACAAATAAGTATTGAGGACATTTTTTGGTAAATATTGTAAGAGAAAATGGACAGACGCATTTGGAACTTATTTGTAGGAGTGTTTCATTCCATAGAGTATTAAATATACAATTCTAAAGGTTGAACATAATGATTATCTGAACATGGGAATTGGGAATTGTAAAAATGAGAAGGAATTGAACAAATTCTATGTCATTAAAAATCAATTTTCAAATAAGGTAGTGTGCTCTTAAAGTGTCACTTTACCAGCTGGTCGGCCTTTTTCATAGGTTTCCAGTGACAAAAATATTTTTAACTTATTTTTCAGAGAAAGAAAAATAGATCTGGAATTCAAMACAAGTGGTTTCATAATTTTCCAAGCAAATTTGAATTACTTATGAATTTTCAAAGCTTCAGGCCATAGGTACCTATTTGTGACCCATAGGTGTCCCAAAATTTGTCCGCTTGCATCTTGTAAAGAGATGTGCAGAAATCAAGGTCAATGATTGGCTCTTGCACTTTAAAAATCAATTTTTACTTGATTCACTCAACATGTACGGTGGTCCATTTAAAGACCACATGGTCTCTATTCTATATCTAACCTAGGGACGATCTAAAGGAGAGGGTCACAATTACAGCACACTACCTTACTTGAGAAGAATGAGTACGCCTATAGAAAATTTCATTAAAATGGTGGTTATGGGTTATCTTACGGAAAGGAGTAATTTCTAAGGTCAAGCTAGAAGGTTATGAAGGCGTATAATTGTATAACTCTTCCAAAATATATGGCAAGTTGTAGGTGCAAATCGCACGGTTTGGTCACTTCTCTGTAGTTTTTTTTTGGTTTAATTTTTCTGTCAATTGTATTTGAAAAAAGAAAAAAAAATTAAAACAATCTTTATGTAGTGTTTTGTGTTGAATTAATTGAGGAGGTGTGTTTTAATTTCAGATGTTTTGATGTTTTTTGAAGGTTGTGACAGAGCATGAAAGATTTGTTTTTGACGTTTTTATATTTTTGTGGAAGTAGATTGAAGACTCATCAGCACAAAGCCATTACAAGTGCACATTGCATTACCAATTGATCAATGGCTATAGAAGTTTGATTGAAAAAAGAACAATGGAAGCATTTGGGAGTCCAGTGGTCTTCAATGTAGTAGGCACTTCAGCGGTTGCTACGGAACGAAGGACCGTAGGTGAAAGATTGACGCGTGTGGTACGAGCAAGACTTTTCCAAGAAGAAGACCGCACACCAGTCAATGCAGTTTCATACACTATGAATGGGATGGTGCAACTTCTTGGGAAAGATGGGAATGTGGTGGGGTTTGGGATGGAGGATACAAACTTTGCATGTGGTGATGAACTTCATCAACTAAAATTACGTCCCTTTGAAATTGCGGTTCGTATTACGCAAGTCCTCGATGACAGAGAGTGGGTGGGCGAGGCGGTAGGGAAGTTGCTCATGGATTGCCTACAGAAGGTTATACGATGGCGTCGATCTTTGATCCGTAGGGCAAGTCCTTCAGAAGTGAGAACTACGATCACTTCTGGAAGTGAAGGACATAATTTTTCCTTTCCTCCTGTTGCCGCACCACAATTTGATTTTCAGGATGTAAAGGGGAGTCCTAATGCTTTAAATGTTAGTCCGCCAAGCCATGGTGGAATAAGTATCAGTAAACAAAATTCCCCTATGACAGTATTATCTGAAAACAGTACTCCCGAGGGGCCAGGAGTACAGAGGACGCTTTTAGATGCACCAAGAAGGAGGTACTCAATGACAAATCGTAGGGCAAGGGTGAGAACTCGTAGAGAGCGGGGCGAGTCAACGGCTGAAAAAGTTACTCTTGAAAGTGTTTTGTGTGTGAAAGAGAGGGGTGCATGTAAATGCAATTGCTTACAGAATGTTGATGCAAAACACATTTTAGATCAAAGGTATATGGCATGGGGTCAAAAGTACGAAGCGAGGGCTACGTGGATAATGCAAATGCTCAATGCTTTCTACACTCGCACGGAGGGGCGGACAAGGGATAAGTATGTGACAAAATTAGATGGCTGAGTCGTTTGCAATGCTTGCTTTGCTGCAGCATTGGGTTATTCTCAAAGGCGTTTCAAGCAGTTGAAAGCATCACATGCTATCTACGGCAAGGTGGTAGCTATTCATGGAAACACGTGTCAAGGGAGGAAAAGTGCAAAATGTCAGCTGCGAGGAAGAGACTTGACATTTTCGTGAATGAAGCTGGATGTCAACAACCGCATCGATCTTTACGAAGAAAAATAGACAACGCGGTGGTACCCTTGATTTTGTTGCCTATGAACAGAACAAAGTTGGATGTGTTTCGGTATGTGAACGAGGAAGTGAAGAAACTAGTGGACGGGTCGGAATTGTCAATAAGCTCATTCAATCGCCTCTGGAAGAAGGAGTTTCCTCATGTGCAGATTCCACCTTTTTCTAGATTTTCAAAGTGCTATCACTATTGGGAATATAAGTGTGGAATGGAGTCCACTACAAATGCAGCCGCAAAGGTGAAGATAAAAGAACTATTCATTCTGCACATCCGAATTCAAATGGAAGAAAGGCGAGATTATTGGTTGTTCAAGAGATCTGCGATGATCACTCCGGATTTTTTCATGTCTTTGATTGTGGATGGTATGGATCAGAACACAACCATGATACCAAAGATGAGGCAATCTGTGAAGAACATCGAATCTCGATTTGTGAAGACTCATCTCTGTGGTGTCCTGGTACATGGGATAGGTTTGTATGGAGACGTGTGGATAGATGCTCACCACAAACACGATAGCAATCAAGTCATAACATCGATGATGAACGTAATTTGTGACGTGAAGCGCAAGAAAGGGTCTTTGCCACCGACATTGAGGATTCAAGCGGATAATACCACAAAGGAGAACAAAAACATCTACATGTTCGGTATGTGCACTGCACTAGTTGGTCTTGGTTTTTTCAAAGAAGTGCATCTTTGTTTTTTGATCGTGGGACACACACACGAAGACATAGATCAAAGATTTAGTGTAATTTCAAATGTCCTGAAGAGGAGAGATATAGATACATTGGAAGAGATGCTACAATTGGTGGAGAAAGGGACATCGTATACAGAGGCTTTTGTGAGTGCTCGTAAACTTGAACACGTTCGAAATTGGAAGGCATTTATCACACCTCATTTACTACAAGGTGGGAAGAAATTGACAGGCATAACATTTCCATACCATATGAGATTCTACATGGAAAATGGATTAGCCCGTGTGCAACACAAACATTTTAGCTCAGACAAGTGGGGCCCAACTAGAGGACACTTGTGTTTGAACTCACTACCGAGTGTCGTGGAGAAACCCGAACTTGCGGAGGTGTTTGTAGCTGATCAAAGAGAGTTGAAAGCACTGGACGAGTTCATTGCGTACAAACAAAAGTTAATTTTGAGAGGCGCTGATTGGATCAAGAACATGGAAGTTGTGGACAAAACAAATGACTTCAAGGATTATTTACAGGATTTTCCACAGGAAAATAGAGAAGGTCTCTATGATTTACCATTTTGGCCTAGCGATATCTTGGACCGTCATGAGGACGGCAACGTTGAAGTCAATGTGGTAGAAGAAGGTACAAACTCAAGCGTTGCCGGTGATGCGGAGGAGGACATAGCAGGTGGTACAGCCGTGGACTTGATAATGACAACAATGCCGAATCCAGAGAGGAGAGGATATTTTGGACCCCGCAAAGATAGACCCCCGCAAGAAGTATCGAGAAGAGTGACTGGAGGGAGGAATAGAAGTAGAATAAATGATGCTGTAGTACAAGTGGTACAAGATGCAAATGATGACCCTTTTCCTCCATTCAATCCAGAGAATGATGTTGATGTAGGCCAATTTGTGGCTCTTACAGCAGAGTTGAAAGAAGTGAGAGAAGGAGTACCCTTTTATGTTGGAAAAGTGCTGGAATTTGGTCAAGGGAGATGGGCCTCAAAGATGAAAGTGCTATGGTATTGGCCTAATATGAGACATGAAACAGACGAAGAGGCAGGTAGTAGCAGAGTGAGGTACACGAATTGCATGGAATCTACATGGAAACCGTCTGGTGAGAGGTTCAATTGGATTGAGAAGGAATCCACTATATATTCGTGGATGGATGTCCCTTGTCGGGGGAGAAGTGGGCAACTTGTGGGTTCAAACATTCTTGTGCATGGTGTACAAACGGAGGAGGCGATCATCATTCCGATTGAGGCTAAACCGCATCTTCTAGAGTACATGGCAAGACAAATGGAGGACTTAGATGACGAACGTCTGCAGAATGATTTGAATATGTATTAGAAAAGGTATATGTTATATAGTGTGCTACAAACCTTTTAGGTTTAGACATGTAGATGTACTGTAGTGTAAACCGTAGAGTAACGTGTCTTGTAAGTAGTATAGTGTGAAAAATGTACAAGTTTCCGATGAAGTAATTAAAAGATTTGGAGCAATATGACAAATATTCATTGAACAAATTCTCTTTCAAAGAGTAATTGATGTTTTTGAAAATCTGCCCCCCTCCCAAAAAAAAAATTTGACTAATTTAGATGGTATACGAGCCAAGTGCAATGTTGCATAAACTAAGTGCAAGAATATCTAATTCGGTGTTATAAGAGATGCTTCGTTTGTTTATGCAGTTATACAGAAACCTCAAATTCGTTAAAATTGGCGGAATTTCTAGAAATTAACACTTTTGCAATCGCAAATGGTCACCAACGGTCAACAAAGTCTGCTATTTTGAATTAGTATCATTAAAAAAATTAGTGTCAATTCCAATGTTTTATTTTGTGGAAATCAGTACGAAGGTCATTGCAAAAACACTTGCCGGTTCCGGCTCAAAATGGTCAATTTCAGTGAATATTTACTATGACCCCTCAAATAATATTTTTTTAAATGAAACAAAATATTGATACCCTGTAAAGCATTAACTATAATTTGTCTCCAAAAAGACAGATTTAGAAAAAATTATCTTTAAAATTTATGCACAAAAAAGCATGATGAAAAATACTTATAAAATGGACACTTTGGTGTTTAATTTTTAGACAATGGTAAATATGTTCAAATAATAAAATATAAGAATTATTTTTTCCTAGCTCAAAAATGCTTGGACTCTTCAACCATTTTCATCTTTGGAAAAAAAAAATTGTGTTCTTTGCACTTGCACAAAGGTAGGCACTTTGAACACATGCGAATGGTGGAATGTTCATTATTTAACCCCAAAATGACCTTGGAATTTCTTGAGCTTCTAGAATTTGCTCTAAATTGAACAAAAAGCCAACATTTTGATACATTGTATCAATTCTTTTTGAATTGTAACCATATAAAATCAAACTAGACATGTTAGAGTTTACATTAGAAAAGAAAACACAACAATATCTCTTACAGATTGAAAGATTATAATGTTTGATCATGAGGGTGTTAAAACTGCGAAAGTGATTTGAAGTATTTCAATCCTCTTTTCACATGTCAAATCTAAAAAGTTGGTCACCAAAAAAATATGAGGTTAAAAGTAGTAACATGCATAACCCCAATCAATTTATGACTTCTCAAAATCTACTCCACAATTTTTTAAAATGAAATTCTAATGTGATTTTTTCTCAAAGATCTAGTGTATTTGAGGCTCATTCCCAAGAGCTCTCAACACTACAAAAAGTCAAGATTGCAATGGACACCCATGCACAAAATCTTGAATAGAAAAATCATAATCAATCATTTTCAAAATCAAATTTTTGAAGCTAAAACTAAACTCCAAAAATAATTTTTCAAAAATATAAACTACTAAAAATAGTAATTTGGTAAGGTTTTGTTTAACTTAAAAAATTGGTCAAGGACACATTCTGTCCTCAGGGTCATTTAGGGGTTAAAAAATAACTCTTTGTGGGCTTGTGTAACTTTAGTAGACATGCTTCTATCCCAATTTTGAGATTCAAAATTGTATTTTAGAGGGTAAATTAATACTATACTTCCTTAGAATGCTCAAAATAGACATCCGATTGGCATAGATTTTTAAAATAATATTGAGATATGTATTAAAAAATGAAACAAATTAGTCATTGTTTATAACTACTAGATGTATCTTCATTTCAAATTTTATAGAAAATAGACATATGACGCAAAAATTATGAGTAAAAGAACAACCATCCCAAGGCTAGGGGAACAAAAAAATAGAACAAGTATTTCTTGCAAGTTGCAATCACCCACAATGTCTATGTAATACTAATATTTTGAACTACGCTAATTTAATTATTTTACAAATTATATGATTTTCAAAAATTAGTGTCACACATAATAAGATGACAACACCTAAGTGCATCTAGATAAGGGTTCATGCGAGGCTCCTAATCCTCCTATTATCGAAGTGTAAAAGCTTTGATTTAGTCATTTTCAGAGTGCAATTTTTGGACTAGAATTCTATGAGTTTTCAAATAAGTTTTTTAAAATATGGATACTTTGTGAAGCATTCAAAAAAATATATGCGTGAAGATTCACACCTAGAAAAATTTATCTCTAAAAGTTATGCACACTCAAAAAGTGATGGAAAATGCCAAGAAAATGGACACTTTGAGGTTTGATTTTTAAAAAATAGTAAAAAAATTCAAAGTATTCTCCGAAAAGAATCCATTTTTGGGCAATGGCATGATATGGGTACCCAAAAGGAATGTCTTACTAAAACAATGTGATTTTAGAACTTATTTAATGTGTCTTACAAATTCTTTTTTTCCACTTTACTTGAATTTAATGACAAATTCATGAGAAAGTTATAATACTCCATCTAGAATACTAATGAACAATAAAATTTGAAAGTTTTTGGTATTCCTTTTTATTCCTTTGTAGTTTGTTCCTCAAAAGGAATGTTGTCCCAGGTCCACATTTGAGACAAAAGGAACAATCCGGAAAACCAATTTATAGTAAAGTAGTTTATAAATATGAAAACTAGCTAAAACAATGTTTGTGTCATATTTATATTTAATTTTAATTCTTAATTTGATGAATTGATATATTTTCTCATTTATGAAAACCTTCAAAAATCACATATTATTACACAATCTAAAAGGACTTGAATTTCAGAACATCTTTGTCTCAAAAACAAATAATATACATAAATATAAACTGAATAAAATGTAGAACTATTTTTTTTTAATTGAAAACCTTATATATATATATATATATAGTACTTTCACTACGCTAATGTAACCGGGTGCTGAATATGATAAGTTACAAAAAATTCAATTTTCAAATTTGACCTATATAACACATAATTGTCGTAAACGAACATAATGTTTATAACACCATATACTTTTGTAATTTTGCAATAGTTTTTTCAATTCCGGAAGGACATTATTCTAAAGTTCGAAGAATCCAGGAAAGGATACCCATATCGTGCCATTGCCCTTTTTCTAACTTGAAGATGCTCCTTCTCAACCATTTTTGTCTTTGGAAAAAAATTGTGTTTTTTGCACTTATGGGTGAATGCATGAAAGACTAGTACTATTTTGCGTCACACTTTGATTGACGAAGTTATTATCTACTATAACTTTTGAAGTATGAATCCAATTAACTTGAAATTTTTATTGGAGATGTGTTTCTTGATAGCAATCAGATTCCTTATTTTTTAGAAATTTTCAAAAATCATTTTATATTTAAATTTCAATTTAGCTAATTTGTCACACTTTGCAGTTTAGGGGTTTTTAGTACTGGGGAGAACCCAAAATTAATGATCTAGAGCTGAAATTTCTGTGGCCTATTTCCACACTAGTAATGCATGCATCTACTAGAGGGAATTTAAAAAAACATTGTTGTATTTCCTCTACAAGCGTGCAAACAGGACTCCCTTGCGCGCGTACTTCTGAACATTCAAGATGGTTTTAATATCATTCTTTTGGTGAAATCTCTTCATCATATAGTTCTCCCAAATTGCCAGCTTTTAGTTTCTACAAAAATTCTTTATCCTATTTATTACAAATTAAAACATCAAAACACCTATTTTCATGAAATTTTGCACTTTTCTAGTTCTCCTACTTAGAGAATTTTCCTTCATAGGGTACTTTCTTCTTATGAGTATATACATTAAATATATTTTTCACATTTTTTTAAAATTGTTTTTCTAATTTTACAGTACTCTTGAAAAACATGAGTACTATGCCAAACGCTACCAAAACCGCACGGTGTTTCATGCAATCACCCTTATGGCAAATTAATTAAATTGACAATATTCCATGTGCCATTTTCAGATCGCTCAGTTTGGACTATGATAGTGACATCTAGGACATGTATAGATTTTCAAACATCTACAAATATTTAGATTTTAGACCGCGCCCTTTGAAACATCTAGGATAGTTGTAGATTTCATATATTTAGGATAAATATAGATTCCAAAATTTTATGACAGGTTTAGATTTCAGACCGCACGGTTTGAACTGTGAAAAGTGCCAAAATAACGGAATACCACCATTTTAATGAAATTCGCCATACTTGCAAAGTTGCAAGTACTAGTTGCAAGAAACACCTACTCTTGATTTTGGCTTAAAATGGCCTTAGTATTGGAGTATTGCACATGACTTTTGGAATAATTTTAAAAAAAAATAAAAAATGGATAATTTGTGAAGCATTCAAAATAGCATATATGTGTAAAAATTCAGACCTAGAAAAATTTACCACTAAAAATTATGCACAGTCAAATATTGATGGAAAATGTCAAGAAAATGGACACTTTGATGTTTCATTTTTAAAAAACAGTAAAACATTCAAAAATTTCTCCTTCCTACAGACATTTTTCCTAACTCAAGATTCTACTTCTCAACAATTTTTGTCTTTGAGAAAAAAAATGAGATTTTTACACTTGTGTAAATATAGTGCACTATGAGCACATGTGGAGGGTGGACAAATTATTATTTTTAGAAAACCTCTTTGTGATCTTACGCAACTTTAGTAGAAGTCCTTGACTCCTTGTATCCCAATTTAGCACTCCAAATTTAGATTATTGGGTAAAAAATAGTACTATGAACCTCCAAAATGGCCAAGATAGACACTCCACAAGAAGCAAGTTAAAAATAGTCTAATAATTTTGAAAATTTTGAAAAAAATGGTGAATTTTGTTAAATTGGTAGCACAACGATTAAATGGTGCAGAATTTCATTAAAATAGCGCGAAATGTATTAGAAATTGCACAACATTTTATTGAAATGACACATAATACATTAATACCTCCATTTTTGGCACAAGAATACCGCCAATTTAACAAAATTCACCATAAAATTATTGAATGTCTACAACTAACTCATGTACCTTCATCCCAAATTACACTCCAAAAGATCAAATGATGCAAATGTTTGTTAGCAAAAAAACACCAATCCAAGGGCAGAGGGACAAAAAATAGGACAAGTATGTTTGGCAATCACCCTTGTGCAAAGATAGTGCACTTTGAGCACATGTGGAAGGTGGACGTATTACTCCTTTTAGAAAATCTCTTCTTGGATCTATGTAACTATAGTATAAATCCTTGTATCTAATGTTGAACTTCAAATTTGCATTTTTGGGTTTTAAATAATACTAAACCAGTAAAACTCTTAGAATGGTCAAAGTAGACACCCAATTGAGAGTTGTTTAGAGATAATAAGATAGTTTTAAAAATATTAAAAAAATTACTCAATGTCTAAAACTATTACATGTACCTTTATTTCAAATTTCATAGGAAATAGACATACAACGCAAAAGTTATGAGCAAAAAAATACTTGTCCAAGGCCAAGGGGACAAAAAAATAGGACAAGTGTTTTGTGCAGTCACCCTTCACCTAGAATTGACCCTAGGCTCCCATATAGAGAGGCTATATATTTTAGGAAAGAATCTAGATGGGACTCTTTTATAAAGCAGGTTACAATTGACCCCAGATGTTCTTCAGGAGACATTGTCAAACAACTACAAGGTGTTGTCACCTTAACTTAGGAAGGACGCCGTGGACGTTTTGTGTCTGATGGATGGTAGAGTATCTTTTTGTGTGGGACATAAGTGCAACTATTCGTCCTCAAAATTTTGTATGGAAAGCAGAGATCTTCTATAGTACTTTGACTTCAAAGTGAGTTCTTTTGAATTTTTTAATACCAATAGTTCTCACGGTTTCAGAAAAGATGATTTCCAGAGGGACCCCTCCACGTCCTTCTAGGGTTAATACGACAAGTTAGCCTTGGCTTGTTGCTTCAAGGCAGGTTCAAATCCAAATCCCCACGCAGTGACATCCGATCTTTCCACCCTCAAACTGACGCCCCGGACGAAAAGAGTTTGGGAGCAAGCACTCCTGCAAGGGCCAACTGAATATTGAGGCCGGCGGTTCCAACTTCCCAAGTGTTGCAGGACGGAAATGCAGGCACTGTAGCCGAGGACATGGCGCAATAGGGACATAGGGTAGAGTACTTATTTATTATTATTATTATAGGGACATAGGGTAGAGTACTTATTTATTATTATTATTATTATTAATATTATTACTACTACTAGACTACGCTCACATGCATCATAGCATCCTCTAATACATCCTCCCATACTTGCACTCAGTCCTGGTTTGCCGCTCCTTCCGGGGCCCGCCCGCCGCGCCCGCCGCGCCAGGAGGGGTTGCCGTGCTCATGCAAGGCGCTGGAGCTTCGCTTGTCATTCGGATGCCAACCCAGTTGCAGTTCCCAGTTCCAACAGTGAGTTGTTGCGGAATGGAGCGTCCGAACTGACCGTTCGCTCGAATCCCTGTCGATTAAACATCAATTTAACGCTTGCGGCATCAAGTTTCTTCAACGGTGGTGAGCACGAGAATCATCGCAGCTTGCTTGCATGTTTGAGGAGGCAGCTTATACTGACAGACATCGCCTTGCTTGGTAAGTTTGTTGATTCCATTTCCTTCCAAGCGTCATAAGATTGCACGTCCGTTGGACTGGTCCTGTTGTCACCCTGAGCCCCGTTGCTAGGTACCTGGGTGCAGTGAAGAGCTGAGAGATMATCAGCTGAAGGAGACCTCGATTGATTGGACATGAGGGTTCCCGACTTTTCAGGCTTGCCACACTTTTGGGCCTGGCCTAGACGTGTCAGTGCCATTCAATACGATGCTGGAAAGGAGGTTTCTGAGATGGCGTATGACTGTTAGGTCATCGCTCTGAGCAGGAGCTCACCAACCAGTTGCGGTGTCAATCACTAGCTAGATTTCCTAGTTTTGGCTGTCCTGTAAGCTGTCGTCGATCACTATTTTCAGCGGCCTGCGATGAACATGGCCATGTTGGGCAGATAATGAAACTGTAAAGTTTGTCATTCGATCGAAGGCTGACAGTTGGATCTGTAGGCTTGGAACAATTTGCAAGTTGACCAGATTAGAGGACAACTTTCTCTWAGAGAAATTAAATACATTTAAGAGTGAATTGGATTGTCATGTAAGTGAATGGTGGCAATGAGATAAGGACGGACGTTGTCCTGTCCGGCTAGCATGATCTTCCTTGCATTGATTGCAGTTTGAATTGGTTTGTCGAGTGTGTTCTTTCTATGTGATGCAAACCTGTGTGACAGAGTTCCATTTTGGTGTCAGGCACCGTTATTTGCATGGAATAATATGAAGAGATTCCGTAGTAAGTGTCGTTTTGTCAAGCAAATATGTGGGCTTGCACTAGTCTCTTGAATGAAGATGCAATTATGGCTTCTAGGTCTGACGCTCAACTTCCTTGTGCAGAACACCCTTGGACCGCTTGCAGTTTCCAGTCAATGCATGGTTTTCAACTTTCTTGAATCATCTGCAAATAGTACGTACGTACCATCCAAGGCAATGAGTATTGCAGGTATGTGATAACTCTGTGTTGCAGTTCGACTGGCACTTCAAGCTCTGAACATCTTGTTATGAGCTCTCACTTCTCCTGAGTCAGTTTCAAAGTCATAACCATGTGCAGCACATTGAACTTCTCCTGAGAATTTTCAGGAACTTGCTCAGTTAGAACGTCAAAGGTATAATCATTTTTTTTATTGGAAAGTCTAGTGCACAGAGTTGAAGGTAGAGAGTCAATTAATCCTGGCAGGTGCTGCTTAAGTCAGGCTTTGCTTTTCGATCGACTGAGGTGTCGATAATTGTTTGAAGCATAGTTCTGAGAACCTTTTTCCATCGTTTTCAATCGTTTTCAATCCACTTCGAAAGCACAGGATTTAGAAACAGATACACTAAAATTGCAAATCTAATTAGCAAAGACGCAGTTCCAAAGAATATTCGCTGTTCTTCGAAACGAACTAACAACGGTGCGAAGCCACTAACTACTACTTATTGAGCAGAAAGAAGGAATCAAGTAAAGGCGACACACAATCTTAAGCTTAGAAATGTCTCTTCTACCGGATTGCTTGTCAGGCCTTTTTCAATTTGTATGACCTCGTAAGCTGAACGCAGTTTCGTAATCTGGCGTTATTCAGAGCCGGGTGCAATCGTGACAGTCATCAACACAACAAGAAGCTCTGAAAACTAGGACTGGTACAGATTGAACAATGAATACTCAACGGATTGACTAGTTCCAAAATCGTGATTTTCCTACAATTGACGATGTGACAAAACGTGTATACATCATTGAATCGTCAATTTCGTTCATTTTCCGGTAGTTCATTACTTTGGCGCGGTTCAGGCAGGCGCAACCTGAAACCAAAATCTATACCTTCCCTAGTTTGTGGTCTGAAATTAGACCTCTGTGAAGATATATGTCAAAAAAATTTGTTTGTGTAGTAACGAAATCGAGGTTTTTTACAATGATTCCATCATAGTCATCCTTCGTCAAGAACTTCATTTATACTGGAACTGCCTCTGAGAATCCAACTCTTCTCATGATGAGAGTTAAGGGGAATGGCAACTCGGGGATCGGAATCGGATATAATCTCCCCCCTGTGGAATAGCCTTGAACCGCAGTCATAGAATTGTGGGTTCAGCAGGGGCTTGCATGCCACCTACAAAGAACTGCTTCGTAGGTGGTATGCAAGCCCGTACTGGATTCACTTCCATTCTTGCCATCCACAACTTCAAAACTGGGAAGACATTGACAGCTAGGGCGGGACTTATCGATCTCACACAGCCTGCACTAGCAAATATGGAGCGGAGGAGAGACACATCAGGATCGTCGGCAACTAGCTAAGCTCCAAATGTAAGCGTCTCCCGATCATTGTGTGCAATTGTCTATATTTGCCTATAAATAAACTGGAGAAAACGATTGTGATGTTCATTTACATTATATAATCTCAGAGTGATTGAAAACTAGGAAGTCCTGGTATGACCATATAGATTTACTTTTCAGGCGGCCAGTCCTGAAAGTGCCATAGTCTTCGAATTTTGTCAAGTTCACGAAATTGAAATTAAAGAACTTGTGAATTGAGGCAGAGTCAATTATGCTTGTTGTGTACTTCAAAAGTACACCTGGAGATGAGCGCACTTTTTCTTAAATCGTTCGTATTTATCCTCTCATACTGTATGGTGCTAAAGTGTGCTAGCTTTTGATCGAGTACCGACACTTTTGACTGGCGGTAGTCAGGTACGAAGCTCTCTTCGGGGGATTGAAACAGGAAAGAGATAAGTCATAAGTTATGATTAACGTCAGTTTGTTCCATTGACGCGATTCTAAAAATTGTCACACTCTTCTGTGCAAAGCTTTAACCCTGTAACAACGTACGCGACTGCCTAAAAGTGTTCTATAGATAACAGAGAATCCTCTTATGTAAGACAGAAGTGCATGCAGATGCTCATCCAAGGCTGAAATTTTGTGTGACAACGGTAGATCTTGCACAAAATTTTGACCTCCAATGAGTGATTTTGAATGTTTTTTAAGCAAATGATTCACATGGTACGTACAAGGATGATATTCAAAGTGAACAGCTAGGCGTTCCAAGGTTAAGAACCTAGCACAGGTATAAATCTTCGTTTCCGGGCTCGACTTTTAAGAGTGCCAATWTCGAGAATTTCCACCAATTTCACGAAATTGAAGATGAATTCAAGCAGGCAAATTATTTAATTTTCCATAGTTTCTTCATTTTAAATGCTTTTCTTGCAAACAAGGGGCKATGTCCCATTGCATAGAAGAAGATGGAAATCTGAAGCGAGTCCAGAGACCAATGACAGACACAGAGAATGTTTCATAGTTCTTTTAAGTGCAAGTACTGCATTAGAAATGTGTAATCTCTTAGGCTAGGGGACTCTGGATGTGTGCAAGTAGAAGGTATAAAAGTGTCTCAGTTAAAGTTCCAAGCGTACTGAAAGTTTCAGTATCTACAGTAAGACCGTGGGAAAAGAGAATTCATGATTCCGGAGCCTCCTTTTCTATCGTGAGTGGTTGGAGAATTTTGTCTGACATGGAAAAGTGGTTGTAACTTATGGAGCTTGAGGGGCGGGCGTTGCGGCAGTTTGTGCTCCGTTCCATCAGGATTCTTTCTAGGAATCCTAAGTACCTTTTTGTGTATAAATTTAGTTATCCCGAGAGTGTGGCGATGAAGGGAACAGGTTGCATACTAAATATTTTAGTACGGAGTAACACAAATGAGGAATCTGTTTATAATTCTTTAGAAAGTTGGGAGGGCCGGGGTGAACTGATCCTTGCTTCTCACCGAGGGAAACGGAACCCTGAAWTTTTTTATTTYGGACCACAAATGATAAAATTTGCAAATTCTGAATTCATATATGCAATCAAAGACTTCAAAGTAGTTAAGAGAGGTCAATAACATAACCTAGACATGGCACAGAATAAGGGGCTGTTTTTTACATGCACCTGTGGAGCTACTTGAGGGTATGAGCACGGGGCAGTTCCCCTAGCCAGTTGTGAGCGTGTTTGGGAATTTTTTTGAGTTTTACCCAACTATTTTTGAATTTTTCTTCAATTTTCAAATCAAATTGTTTTTTCAAGGTTGTAGTCTAGTTATTTTTTCTATTTTTACTCAAATAGGTCATGTAAAGATTTTTTCATCATTTTTTGTTGCTGGTGTTTTCAAATTGCAGTCAGGTTTTTTCCCAATTTCACCGGCCAACTTTGAACTAGTTGTCGGTTCCTCCCAAACATAGGTTGCGAGAACTCATCCTTTCCAATTGTAAATAACAACTAAAATTTGATCTCCTTGAAACCAAGGGTAGTCCACATTTCCAAAATTGTCAAAATTTCTTATAATATGCAAATTCAAAGAATAATTTAGTAGCAACTCTCAATCATGAATTTTAAAATATAATATATAGATCATATCCGTTTGTTTAGATCAACTAGTATAGAAATTAATGTCTTTCAATAATATTTGAAGCCAAATAATGAAAATTTCTTCYMYRATTTGTYGTAAATTACAGATTTTTGAAATGCAAAGTCTTCAAACTCTATATTATGTAAATGCTAAAAATCTAACACAAGAGTCTAAGAGTCTTCAGAAAAATTGATGGGTGAAAAAAACTCATTTTTGGGTGTTCGGAAAGTATTTATGTTCACTTGTTGTTTGGAATTTTAATGCTTGATCCTTAAGGGGCTAAAAAAATCTTTAAAATTTGACAAACATTGTAGAAAGTATGTTTGTACTTTGGTGAATGTCCTACATTGTCAAAGATATAGACATTGGAGGACAAAAAGTACAGTATTTAACCCCTAAAGGATCAAAACTTTTTTTTAGTGAAAAAATCCTCAAAAGTCAAAACTACCATTTGGGTGATTGCAAGAAAGACCCCCCGTTTTTGTAGCGTTTGGCATAGTACTCATGTTTTTTTCGGGAGTACTGTAAAATTAGAAAAACAATTTTTAAAAAATGTGAAAAATATATTTAATGTATACACCTATGAGAAGAAGGTACCCTCTGAAGGAAAAGCGTAGGAAAATTCTCTAAGTAGGAGAATTAGAAAAGTGCCAAATTTCATGAAAATAGGTGTTTTGATGTTTTAATTTGTAGAAAATAGGAAATGTAATTTTTTTAAAAACTAAAAACTGGAAATTTGGGTGAACTTTATGATAAAGAGATTTCACCAAAATAATGATCTTAAAACCATCTTGAATGTTCAGAAGTGCGCACGCAAGAGAGCCTTGTTAGGACGCATGTAGAGGACATAAAATGATGTTTTTTTAGATTCCCTTTGGCGAATGCATGCCCACCCAGTGTGGGAATAGACCACAAAAATTTCAGCTCTAGATCATTAATTTTGGGCACTCCCCAGTACTAAAAACCTCTAAACTACAAAACGAGACAAATTAGCTAAATTTAAATTTAAATTTAAAATGATTTTTTTTAATTTCTAAAAAATAAGGAATCTAATTGATATCAAGCAAGACATCTCCAATAAAATTCTCAAGTTAATTGGTCTCATATTTCAAAAGTTATAGTGGATGGAAACTCCGCAATTTAAATTGTGACGCAAAATAGTACTAGTCTTTCTTGCATTCACCCATTTCTATAGCAAAGAGTCGAAAAAATCAAATTCTTTTTTTGCACATTTAACATTAAGATCTTACACCTAACTAGTATGAGAATGTATGGGAAAAATTTCAAAATTTTTGACCTCACAAATTGCAAGATATAAGGTAAGACAGCCCATAGTGGTCAGAATTTGGAGTTTGGCCTCACGCTACTATTGAAAATTTTCAATTTTTTCCCCACTTAAAGACAAGTGTGAGAAATAGTGAGAGCAATCAAAATCATATTTTTTCAATAAAGTATGAATTTGCTAGAAATTTTTAAAGTGTTCAGTTTTTCGTGGCCCAACAGAGTCTGTAGACCACCCCATAGCCAACAAAATCTGAATCCATGATGGTCATCTCAATACCTAATGCAATCACAATATTTTCTAGCATGGAATGCTCAAAGAGTCAATCCTTGTAATGAATTTCACACTGAAAAGTTGAAAGTGCCTTATGTGGTCACTAATCACTCCATCACTACCATGTAAGACATTGATTGTGGCCTAGATTTTACAAATCTTAAAAAAAAACAATGGGGCCACTTCATAGGTGACCACTATGGAAGAAATAACCACAATGGGTTGTCTTACCTTAGGCGCTTATAGTGAAAACACAAGTTTTTCATCACATTGCGGGCCTGGATTGCGGAACTAGATTATTTGACTTTGAACCTTCTTAACTGGAATTTTTTTGCACTAAAGAGTTTTGAACCGTTTAAGTCTTTATGGTGGAGAATTGAGTTGAGAATCTAGGGGAAAACAAGATTTTAAACTTAATTTTATTTATTTTTAAATTGTTAAGTAGAAATAGGTACAAGATAGAAGAAATATCTAAATTATTAATATCTTTGAGGTGGAATTAAAATGGACTAATCCCAATGGTGAGATTGTTCTAGAATTCAAACTAAACCATGTGGAATTTTATTTTTAAAATTTAAATAATTTTTTATATGTTCGATTATTGTGGTTGTATTTTATTGAGGGTTGGTTTTACTTTTGTAATCTGATGACGGTTATACTTTTGAGCTTGAGAAGGTCCAATATGCAAACTTGAGTGCGTTTCAAGTACTGCTGCAATTGACAAGTTTTGAGGGTTGAAATTCAGAATTAGAGTTGTGGATCAAGAGAACTTGCTAAAGCAACAGCGATATTCTTTTTTGTTGGAAATTTTTTTTTTAATATGTGGTTGGATTATGTGTAGGATTAGGGTTTCCTAGGTCGTTGGCTTTTCTTTACTTCACAAACAAGTACCATAGCCATGAGCCCAATTCTTTTCCGGATAGATAGCAAATCTAACGACAATATCATGTCCTAGTGAGATTGTGATCAAATATTTAAAATGCTAGGAATCTAGGAATATGTCATATGGTTGAAGAAAATACACAATAAAGACGGTGTTCTTGAAGGAAAATGATTTTACTTTATTGGACTTCCAAAAAGGAGTGCCACTACATCTTGAATTCATGATGGCCTAGAGTTACTGTATAAATATCAATTATAGTAGAAGTACTATTTGAACACATTTCTTTGAAACTATTACGTAAAATAGGTAAAGTAAATTATACCATTGCCAAAAAGTTCATGACATCATCGTACGCTTTTAGAAGAGGGTTGCGTGTCCTTACCAAAAAGACTAACGACCAAATCATTTGATCCCTAAAGATATATTACTATGCTTTCACCAAAAACTCTCCAAATTGCCATTTCTAGTACAAGTTTAAAAATTAGAAGAAATTTTTTTTTGGATAGTTCTAACCATAGGATCTTGTACTAAATACTTTGGGAAGATGTGGTAAAAATTTCAGATTATTTATCACATGGATTTGCAAGATATTTGCGTTTAAAATGACAAATATCCTTTTTTTATCCTTGCAAAAATCCAGGGGATTCTAGGCAGTTGCACTTCAGAAGGACACATTTGTATGAAAAAATGTCCAAAATTGTTGTAATACTTTAGATTTATTCTTCATGTCAAGTGGGAAACACTCTTGGAAATTTTCAATTCATTTGGAATTGAACAACATATAGGAAAAAAATAGTAAGGAGAAAGAAGTAGAAAATGATTCAAAATACTAAATTGTTAACAATTTATTTATGAAATTGAAAAATGCCAATCCCAATGGTTGCGATGTTGTAGTAAACAATCTACATACAATAGCATTATTGTTTTTCAAAATCATTGAAAAAAGAGTTAACCCCTTAAGTTCCTTGACTATGTTCTCACCAAAAATGCTTCAAAACTGCCATTTCTAGTACAAGTACCAAATTTTTGAAAAACATCATTTTTTGACACATGTAACCATAGGGTCTTGTAGTACTCTAGTTTGAGAATATGTGGAAAAAATTTCAGAAATTTCCACCATGTAGATTGCAAGATATTAGCATTTGAAGTGGCAAAAATCCTTTTTTTGGGCCCTGCAAATAATTGGGCGGCTGCACTTCACAAGGTCAGATCATTATGAAAAAATGTCCAAAATGGTTGTGCTTCTTTGGGTTCATTCTTCTGGGCAAGTTGACTACATATATGAAAATTTTCAGATCATTTGGAGTTGTACAACATATAGGAAAAGAATAGTAGGTAAAAAGAAGTACAAAATGATTCAAAATACTAAATTGTTAACAAATTAGTTATAAAATTAAAAAACTCCAATCCAAATGGTTGAATTGTTGTAATAAACAATCTACATCCAATAGCATTATTTTTTCAAAAATATTGAAATTTCAGTAAAATAAAAGACTTCAAATGTCATTAGATGTTTTTTCAGCCCCGTAAGAGCCTGTTTCGGGGCTGTTCCCTGAAACTGTTCCCTGCACAGGGAACCAGCGACTGCTGGTCTGAAATTTTGAATTTCAAATTTTTTTTTTTTTTTTTTTTTTAGAATTCTTAGAAAGTGTGAAGAAACTGAAAACTGATTTAAAAAATTATTTTTTAAATAATTAATAAATAATTAAATTAATTAATTAGTATTATCTGACGTGGCAGTCTCTGTGCCACGTCAGACTGACTATGTGGCAGAGTTCTAGAGTTCCCAATGTGTTCCCACAGCCCGGGAACTCGCAGTTTTCTAGACGGCCCAAAAAACATCTAATGAGGGATTCCATAACTCCCTGCAAACTAAAAAGGCCTCATAACTTTCATCTCAACTATTGAAATGCAATGATTCAAAGATTTTTGAGTACATATATATAAATCTGAAGAACGAATCTTAAAAAAGTGAGTTTTTTCAGATCTGCTTCGACTGCCCAAGTTGAGAAACAAACAACATATTATGCAATAGCTTTTGACTCATATTTTTTAATGTCATGAAATTTGTGCATATGAAAGGTATTCCTCATCCCCACATTATATTAAAATTTCAGCCCAAAATATGCAAATCTCCATTCATACGTACCTACCCAAAATTTCTATGTTGCCAAAAAATGCATGTTGGTCCTTTAGGGGTTAAATAAAGGACTTCAAAGTCTATTTTCGTGTTGAGATTCCATGATTGCCCGCAAACAAAAACTCTTCATAACTTTTGACTTGTTAATCTAAATGGAGTAATTCAAAGCTTTCCATGTATATATAAATCTATAAATCCTCTTGTCACAACAGCAATGGAGAGCAATTATGGTGCCTCGCAATGGCATATTGTGAGAATTTTCCACAAGTCTAGCAGCAATGTCAAATCCAATAGTGAGGAATAAACATCAGATGTTGCCCAAATTGCAAAGGGCTTCAAAGGCACTCCAACTCCAACACATCACTATAGAAATAAATAATATGGAAAAAATAAGGAGATCATGAAAAAAATTTGGATTGGTCTACATGAGATTCAATAATGTGTTTGAGGCTATGGGTGGGTGCATGGTTGGGTGTCTCAATATTGTCACTAGTTGATTCACTAATCAACAAAGGAAAGCCATCAAAGGAGAGCCTTTATAAGTTCACATATACATTTCTAAAGAGAGCCTTCATAAGTAGTTGACCGAAGAACATGCCCACTTAGAACTTCAAACTATACCATGCAAAGGAAAAAAAAATTAATTTAAATCCATAAAAAAATGACTTCCAGATACTAGACCTAATTTTCACTCTATAAAAGTCCATAACCATATGAAGTACAATGATAATGGCAACAAAAAATTCATTTTTAGATCAAGAATATTTTTGCTTACTTTTAAATTAGTCACTACAAACCATTTCTATGTGTTTATGTTTTAAAAGATGTCCTTATGTATAAAATTTAATTATTGTGATAGTCCATACATTTATCTTTTAAGAGTCCATAAATAAATGTTGATAGACATTGGTTGTCAAAATAAATACTTAGATATCTTTTTAATCAAGTTCTTATGTTTTTATCCAAAGATAGCATAAAGAACTATAATACTTTGTTTGATATATACTATAAAGTGCATACCCCTCCTTGAAATCAACTTTGTGACATGTTTATTGAGACAACAAACTATGCATCTGCCCTTCTAAATGTGCTTAGAATAATCAACTAGCCTCAAATACGAACATGTGACTTGTGCTAATAGACCCTTGTGAAAAGTATTATGCAAACAACTTCCGGTAAAGCATTAGAGAAACACACTATGAGGAATTATCCAAACTACACCTTAACTAGGAACATCAAGATAATCCCATCCTTGAAAGTATTTTATAAATGCCTTGTAGTAAAACATCAAAGAAATATTGCTTTGTAAATCGTGAAATACTATATGAAAATGTTCCTTGCCATCCTCATTAAGTTATCAATGTTATTTAAATCTACAAAAAAATACTACAAAAAATACTACAAAAAAATAATGTACACAGTTTAGTGTCAAGCACCTCTCTAATCACAAACATCTTCTTGATTAACCTACATGATAAAGAATGAACATATCTACAGTCAAAATCAAACATCATAATTCTTAAAATAGTTTCATTTTTTGACCAATAACATTATAAATCCAAATTATTCAAGTTCAAAACTTTCCTTGAGTGACCAAGCCATTCCAAGGAAGTAGCAAAAATGTACCATGCATGAGAAACTTGTCAATAGTCCTCAGAGCCTCTTAACCCGTAAAGACCGTTTGTCCTTTCGGGGGACAAGGTAGGTGTCGGGCATATACCTATGCTCTCAATTTTTGTCCTGATTTTTTGAAACTTTTTTTGTAGATAAAACAACTAATTAGCTTCATGGAAATATAAATTTTTTTCACTTAGTGCTTGGGAACAAAAGTTATGCCCAAAACAACTCAACACAACGGAAAAGAGGGGAGAGGGGGCAACAAAAGAAGTTTCAATAATTTGAATTTTTTTTTTCTAATTTTTTTCTCATATTTTGTATTTTTTTTCTACATGGAAAGCATTGATTCATTCTATTTGGATTTGTTATCATAAAGTTATGGACAATCTTGTTTTTTGGGCAATTGGAGCATCTTCTTGAAAAAATAACTTAAAGGATTCAAATCTGTATGAAATTTTTGAAATTTTAAGAAAAAAAATGTTCTACTTGGTTTATTTTGCTTGCTAGAACAATCTCACCATTGGGATTAGTGCATTTTAATTCCACCTTAGAGATATAAATAATTTGGATTTTCCTTCTATCTTGTACCTATTCCTATTCAACAATTTTTTAAAGAATAAAATTAAGTTTTTCTTAAAGTTCCCCCCCCCCCCCCCCCCCCCCCCCCCCCCCCCAACTTAGTTCTCCA